>APFE030288033.1:7123-21658 GCA_000404065.3 Pinus taeda | reverse complement strand
TGATAGAAGACAAAAAGATGTTGCTGGTAAAGGTGGACACTTTGAAGAATATTGCAGATGCATTGACAAAATCTGTTATCTCTGAGAAGTTCTCTTGGTGTAGAGAAACAATGGGTGTTTTAGGGCTGAAAAAATGACTAAGCTCTCCTGTGGCCCCCTGTGGAAAGAAAACAACAAGTGGGAGATTGTTGAGTTGTGTTATATTCTTTCCACATAGTTAATAGGGGGTTTGAGGTGTACCCGTAACTTCAGCTACGAGGCCTTCACAGAGGCCACCTTAGAAATATATATCCTTAATTCATACAAACAAAATAATATGTTATTCCCTTTATAGCCACTCCCTAATTGAGCAATGATGTTGTGCTAAGCGAAGAAGTTGATGTAGCTGGGATCCCTATAAGTCATCATTATCTCCCTGTCATGCTCCATTAATTCCCCATGCTACTCTTGGTCCATTTTTCTTAGCCAAATTATCCTTCCACGAGTGAACTGAGCTTCTCCGTGAACCAGAATTAAATTTTGCTCCAAAAATTCCCATACTCTTGTAATCTCTCGCGGAGATGCGCCGTCGTTTTCCCCATGAACCAGGGCATGGGAATTGAAGGTGTACACCAAGGTCCCTTTCAAAAATAGGTGTAGTACTAGGGTAAAGGGCTTTGATGCATCACAATTGAAGGTAGAGGGAATTCATGCCATGAGTCCCCATGGCAGACTAGAGCTTGCTTGATATGATGAGACAAGGTCCAAGGGCAAGAGGGATGAGGTGGGATGGGGTGGAAATCATATCGGGGAGAGGTAGAAGGGTGAGAGTTGCAAGGAGAGGATAATGGAGAAGCGAAGGGGTGGGGGGAATAAATGATGAGGAGGATAAGTGAAGGGAAGAGGAGGGGGAGCAAGGGACGGGGGGGGCAAAGTGAAGGGAGGAGGGGCCAACTTAACACTTAAAAAAGATGAAATTGAAGTCTCCAACACCTATATATATTAATTTCCTTACTAGGCTTTAAGCCTCTCTCAATATCCACAAGTTTTATCCCATTAGTTTACTTATGGGATGTTAGTTGTGCTCTCGACCTCATTAAATATGCATCTTTCTTCTCTCAACTGACATGCATGATTAACTCGTTCGTTTGCTTCTTGGTCGTTTCTTCTGAGAATATGATAGAAGGACACAAAATCGAAGGAGGGGAGAAGTCCCTAAGATCTCTTGATGATTTGGTTCAGGGTAGTGTTTTTAGCATTTGTATCATAGATCATATGCCTAATAGTTATCATGGAATCCCCTAGAACTTGTATTGTCTTTATTCCCTCGTTTTGAGCTAGGGTAAGGCCGAGGAACAAGCCATACACTTCTACTTATTTGTTGGTCTTCCATACAAGCCCCCAAGCATATCTAAATTCAATGGTTCCTTCGGTATTAGTGAGAATCCCTCCCCCTCCTGTCACCCCATGTGTGGTTATGCTAGTTAATAAGCACATAAAAACATAGTACTTACAATAAACTTATAATATAACAAGTTTCATAACCATGGATATTCATTGCATTTTACCATGGATATTATTAGCTTATAAATAGCCTTTTTAAATAGGCATTGGTACAATACCATGGCCAATTCCATGACTTATCATGATTATCAAATGCGTAAAAGCCATAACTCATTTCAAAATCAAAGTATTTTATAAATATTTTGTTTAAAAATTTTTCAATAACATTTTTAAAATTAAATAAGGGAAAATGTATGGATTTATTTAATAAGCCATGAAAAATTAATACTTACAATATAAGAAGATTCACATCGATATTCAACCCATTTTTCCATGGATATTATTAACTTATAAATAGGCATTGTTATGACACGATGGTCCAATACCATGACTTATCATTAATACCAGATGCCAAAAAACTATAAGTCATTTCAAAATGAAAATATTTTATAAATATTTTGTTTTAATTGTGCTAAGAGGCACTCTTGAGCCTAGTATGCAAGAGATGTTGTAATATCATGTCTTGTAAACATTTTGACTTGGTCAAAATAAAATAAGAATAAGAATAACCATATGTTAAAATAAAAATTCTACATTATTTTTTTTAATCAAATTTTGTTGGGTATTTAAGGTAAATTTGAAATAAAAACAAAAACAACCCTATATTAAAAATATTACGTTATTAATTTTTTTTATTAATTTTTGTTGTGTAGTTAAGGAAATATTAACTTGGTAATTTTTTCAATGGTTTTTGAGCTCCAGTCTATGAAAACCCATGGTATTACCCACGATATTCATGTGGAATATAGTCTATTTTGAGAGGGGGAATTGAATTAATTTATTAGATCCATCTTAACTTCAGATCTACCAAGCACATGCAAATATGTTAATATGCAAAAATATTTGATCCTTCTCATGCTTGGTAGATCAAAAGTTAAGATGAATATATGCTGGTAATAAAATAAAAACTATAATTATAATAAAATAAAAATAAAAATAATTTTTTAAATATAATAAAGGAGAAACTATATGTATCATGTATATATAAAACAATTGGAAAAATATATTTATGATTTATTTATAATAAGTACAATTATAAAGTGACTTTAATAGTTAAAAACATGTGTTCTTGTTCTTAAAAAAATTGTAAGTTCGAATTGGAAAGTGGATATATATCCTCTCTCTCTCTCTCTCTCTCTTCTCTCTATATATATATTATATATAATATATATATATATATTATAATATAGCTTTAAAAACTGGAACCCGTGACCGAACCAGTCCACCTACAAAATCGAGACTGGTCAAATCTCAATGAACCGATCTTTAAAAAAATACATGAAATAATTAGTTTTTAATGAAAAAAAATATTTTTAAGATTTGAAACCATGATTCGAAACCAATAGAGATAAAATAAGAAAAGTTTCCTCATTTATATATAGGTAAAGGTGAATATATCAAATTGTCACGGAGTGCAATACATATCAAAAACATTATACATAATCAATGAGGCTTTAAATGGAATTTAGAGTCCAAAAACAATGGTCTAAGCTATGGGGTCACTAAGCTACTATAAGTCTACATATCAATGATCAACATCATCATTCCTCATCATGACCAAACTCATCACCACTACTAGACAAGGGATCATCAACATGAACTACATAAATAATTTGGTTTCGTGTTTGAGGACTCCTAAAACTCCGCTACAAACTTTGTGGTAGTGGTAGTAGCAACAACAAAAATAGACATCAAAATTACAAATCATTGATCAACATGATCACTCATGAAACTCATCATTGATTCAACACTATGAAAAATGGGATCATCAACAAGCGATATATAAACATCATCTCACTCAAAGCCTTTAGACTTGGATTGCTCAACCTTATAATATCATAGAAATTGAAAAAGTTTAACATGCCTAACTAGTGATCTTGGTTTGAGTGAAGGGTTCATCTCCTCAACCTTATAATGTGGTATAAAAAGCTTAGCATCCCTAATCAATTATTTTTCTTTGAGTGAAGGGTACATTCTTGTTAAGGCCATGGTAGAGGAGTTCAACAATTAATACCATCAACATCAACAAAGTTCAAAAATCAATGCCACCAACATCGAGGTTCTTAACAGGATGCAAGATCTTGATCAAATGCCAATCTCATACCCTCATGCATGATAGAATCAAATGGAAACATTGCAAACCCCCAAACCATGAAATCTTGAAAACTATTACGTTTGTTGAATTTTGAGTGAACTCTAAAATTCTAGTTTTTCCATATGAAATACAATGCAGTCGAAACCACTATCAAACATCTTGAGTGATTTCATGTAATGTTAAAAATTAAAGTAAAAGGATGAAAATGGAAAATAAAGGAAATGTCACTTTTACTTAAAACTTTAACATTACGATTGATTTCTAGTGTTACTAGGGTTGATATGTTTGAGGCAAATGAGAGGGGAGACATGATTTTCTTAAAGGGGTTGTTTTTGGAAGGAAACAACCCCAAATTTCCCTCAAAAGGGCATCAAAACTCACAAAACTGCATTATGTAGGGCCTGTAGCTAGCCTAACAATAAACTGACTAGTTTATGAAGGAATCGACCAATTTCTTGGAAAACCATCCAGTTCCTTCATAAACCAGCTGAGTTATAGCCTTACAGGAAATATGATGTAATAGCCTTGGTGAAAATTCCATGTAAAAATATATAAATACCACAAATGATGGGACATGTATTCCAAGTTGAATGTTAGGAAATACATCCTAGGGGGTGTTCATTTGGTTGTTTATGTCTAAGGAAATTAACAAAGGAAATGGCTAAGGCTTTGAAAAGGCATGAGGCATTAATTGGAATTTTATTTATGAAAATAATGGAAAGTAGGAGAAAAGAAAGGTGAAAGGTCATAGGTTGCATGTGAGGAGGAAATTGAAGGAAAATAATGGAAAATGAATAAAATAGAGGCCTCATTAATAAAAAGGCTTATGAGGATTAGTGGGAAAGGTTAGTCAGTGAAGGCTTGATTAGTTTAGTTTTGGAGCTCTTTGATTATTCTCTCTCTCACATACTCTTGGATGCTTAGAGTTTTCTTGGAGCACTCTTCAAGGGTGTGGCATACTTCTATTCTTGGAGCAAGAAGGCAAAGGAAGAGAAAGAAAGTGCAAGAACGCATCAACATCAGCAGCTAGATCATATTTTCTTGCAAGCACCAAGTTGCATGTATGATTTCTTCACTAATTTTGGCATGCACGACACATGCATGTGGTTTCTTGGTTATGATCTATCATTGGCATGGAGGATGGTCAAGATTGACAATGGATTGCCTAGCCTTTCCATTTCCTCGATAACCATAATGGATTGCCTAGCCTTTCCATTTCCTCGATAACCATGGTGATTGTGGGTTTACTTTCGTTGCTTTGTTTTGGCTGGTTCTCATGTTTCCATAGCTTGGGTTGAGTTACTAGTCCTGGAAGCCTTGGTTGAACAAACACTCTAGAAGACTTGTAACAGCTTGGGTTGAGTTACTAATCTTGGAAGCCCTGGTTGGACAAATGCTCTGGAAGCCCTTGATGGGTTGAGTTACTAGTCCTAGAAGCCTTGGTTGGAAAAATGTTCTAGAAGCCCTGTATAAGCTATGGGTTGAGTTACTAGTTCTGGAAGCCTTAGCTAGACAAACACTCTGGAAGCCCTGGAAGGCTTGGATGGAGACCAATCTGATGATGGTTTTGGTGATGTCTGCCCGTGAGGTGGAATCACTATTTGATGGGTTGAGGTGGATGGCCTCTAGAAGCCCTAGATGAGTTTTTATTGATGTGTTCTATGAGATCCCACATTCATACTTTGAATATGGCACTGGAGTGAATGGATAAAGAGAGATTTGGCTCATCCATTCTACAGTTGGGTGGAACTTGGTATTCCCATATTTGGTTGTTTCATTGCATTCATAAATGAGAAATCCATTTCTTTGATTTTCATGTGTAAAGGTATTGATGTATTTATGGATTTAATGTCTAATATGTTTATTGTATTTATGTTCTTATTATGTTGGTTATATGCACCTTTCATAACAACAACTATGTACGGATCTCAGCATGTTTTTACTTGTATATGAATGGATAATGTGTTTATGAGTTAGTGGAGGATAATGAAGCAAATGGCATGAGGGAAGAATGGTTCATAATGATTCTCAAATAAGTATGAGACCCCTACACTTAATTTTTTTATTTACACCTATACGTTACATGTTGATGATATGTTTGAAGACATGTTTTTCATGGCTAATAGGGGTCTAGTGATGATCTTGTTCATATTATTGCTTTTGCATCATTGTTTCCTTTCATCCTAACTAATTCTATGTGATCATTCCATTCTGGGCAATGTCCCGGGCTCTAGGCTGAAAAAGGTGGATCAAATCCAAGAATGATAGCATTAGTGCTGACACTAACTCACCTAGGTAGTGTCTGGGAAGCATTATAAAGCACTTGGGTAGTGTTCGAGAGTGTTATTCCTAGAACTAACTCACCTAGACAGTGTCTAGGGAGTGTTACCATCCCCTTAAGTCTCTCAAACAATAGTGGAACCCAAAGATAGGTAGTATGAGTAACCGACTTATCTCCTGAATGTTATTTGGATGATGTTGGATGGTTGTAAGTGATGTTTTGTTGATTCCATTTCCTTAAAGGCACCACGGAGGTTGAATCTTATCATAATGGTTATTTTCATGCATGAAGTCATGGTTTCTGTAGTTGATATGGTCATGCATTGATGATTGGACTCTAGCTAGAAGGATGTGTATATGGGTTTTGTACTTATGTGTTATATGTCTATATGCAATCAATATGCATGTATGTTATTGGTTATAATTATGCATGAATAGTAGGCCAAATATGCCTTGCGAAGTAATTGTATAAAATTTAGGTCATCATGGTTCTAGTGGTATGTCATGATGATAATGTATTGAATGAGGTAAAGCAGGAGATGCAGATCATTAAAGTGAAGTTGCAGCATTTGACCTCCAAGAAATCGCATGTTGTCATACAGGTTTTCATGCTAGGCATGTAGGTATGTAAGTTAAGGATTATTATATGCATTAGGGTTATATACATTAGGTTTATGAACATGTATTTGATGTTACGGTTACATTCATGATAGATGTTACATGATTAGTGTGGTTATATGCACATGTGTCATATAGTCAAGAATGATAGTAACTGGTAGTTGTACGCATTGCCATTGTTGTTTTATATTAGATAACCTGATAATTATGCTATATGTTTCTCATGAGTATGTTATTGGTTAACTTGTTGATTGTTATATGAAGATTATATTGACAATTTATTTTATGTTGTTAATGAGCATGATATATATCTTATTGTTTTTATATGTTATTAACTTGATGATTATGGTCATTTCATTGAGATATTGATGTTATAATTTGGATTGGTCATATGCGTGATGATGTTCATTGCCTTGAAGATCTTGATGTTATATGTATTCTGTTAACTTGGTTTACCTATGCAAATGGTTATGGTTGGGATATTCAGGTATGAACCGACATATTTGTGAGATGGTGTAATACTAATCTAGATTGATTTTGCATATATGTATGGGTTTATGATGTGAGCATCTTAGTTGGATATTGTTATGGATATCATGATATTATGAGTGCTTGAGTTGATTTGTTGTAAATTTATATTGTGCTAACTAGATTGATTTTGCATACAAGATCACCTCCCCTAAGATACATTAAGGTATTAGTTGCTTATGTCATATATTTGGTGCTTGACTATTGGTTATGTCATCTAGTTGATTTATTTAACATGGTATGAATGTTTGATGAATTGCATAATATGCTCATATGTGTTCAAATGATCTTGTTTTAAGATGATTGTAATAAAAAATATGTTTTGAGATAGTTGATATGTAATTGAGTATAGTAGGTGATAGTTATAGTATTATGATTGATGACTATGAGTTGACTATGGATTATGACATGATTGTTAGTCTTGATAACAATTGATTTCAAATTAATATATATGAGTGTATTGATATTTGGAACATGTGTTTGACATGTGTGATCAGTTGCAGGATAACATGCTTGGTATTAGCACGAGAAGGTAGTAGTTGATGTGTCTATATAACTAATAGTTGGGTGATGTGACAGCACATAGTAAGCCTCGATTGCAGCAAGGAAAAGCTCAAAGAAAGGAATTGGACAAGAATTCCTTTGCCCATGTTTGGAAACCCTAATTCCAAATGAATGAGTTCTTTGCCTAGAGGAACTCTTCTTAACCTTAATCTAGTCTGACATTATGTGGATACATGCTATATTCATCAAGATGTACTTGACATGTATATTGGATAGTCTTTAGCTATAGGTGGATCTATTAAATGATTGGAATCCCTTGAGAGATGGCGTGGATGTGTTCAGTTGCAAGCAGCGTGCTTGGCACAACAAGATAGGGTAACTAGTGTATTTTTATTTATGCACTGATAATTATGTGTTTATGGTAGTATGATGTAGGGGATTGCATGGCAAGAAACTGCTATGAAATCTTGAAGAAGGCTTAGGTTAATATTTCCTTGGGAACCATGGGGATTGAGTCATGGTGTTTGTTTTTAGTCTTTTGTGATCGTTACGCTTGGTTTGCAATTTTGATTGTGTCTCATGCATAGCTATGCCACTTTGTTTGAGGAGTCATGTTGTTATTGATTTTATTGGTTTTCTTGTTGTTGTTGTTTCCGTTCTTTCCTTTTACATTTTGAGTATGTGGAATTGGTTGGGAAAGAGGAAAGTTAATGTAGCTCTAGAAGAGCTATGTGGTACCCAACAGGTGATGCAAGACGTAGATGAAGCTTTGTGTATGAGTGAGCGCAGTGGAAGGTAAGACTATGACAATCACTTGGACTGGTTGGGTTCATTGTTGTAAATGGACCATGGCAGTATAGACATGAGAAAGGTAAGTAGAAAAGGTCGAGTAAATGGATTTGAGGTATAAGATGCCTTAGCTATGTTAGGAACTATTGTTCTCAATTTTGTGTATGAATAAAGGAAGTTCTCTCAACCTTGACCTTGGTATTTAGTAATTATGTTATGATTATGATTATGTTGATTATTATACTTGTAGGTGTGTATGTATGTCATGTTTGATAGGGTTTTCATGGATCATGATTATCAATGCTAAGAATTATATCTATACATGTATGCATGTATATCATTAACTGACTAGATCATTAGTAATCTATGTTGATGTTTATGTATATGTATGTATGTATCCATGTATCTATGTCACTATTTGATAGGCCATTAGGAATCATTCTCATAGAGGAATGATTTCTTATGTAGGAGAATGGCTTGATGAGGTTCGTGGTCTTACGAGAAATCAATTGGGAAGAGTAGTCACGACAAATATATGAGGTTAGTATCATGTGGATATGATTTGGTATTGTATACTTGTATTATGCCTATGCTTATGTTATGATAGGTAATGTTGAAGGATATATAAGCAAAGTGAAAGCAGTGTGGTATGAAGCATGCTAGGATAAGCATGGATGAGATACCAGAAGCAAGGTTTCTTGGTAAGGAGAGTGTGGTTTTGGATGTGTGGTACTATTGTTGTGCATATGTTGTATATGTTGTACATGTTGCATCTATGATGTGTGCACTTGTGGTGTTGTGTATACATAGCATGTGTACATGTTATTTATGAAATGTTATGTACATGATGGTACAAATAGGGTTGTGTGAATATTGCACATGGGATGTTGAATACATATTGTACTATCTTCATGACGTATATGCGATGTGTGTGCATATGGTGCCATGTACATGTTGGATATGTAGTGTTATGTACAAGTGGTGTTGCTTGCATGTGGTACATTGGTACTATGTACATATGGTGTGGTGTGCATGATTGTACAAGTGGTGTTGTGTGTGTGTGATGTTGTGTACACATTGTACAAGTGGCGTTGTGTGCATGTGGCACTATGTACATGTCATGCATATGGCGCTATGTACATGTGGTTTCACGTACATTTCAGGCATGTGGTACTGTGTACATGTAGTATTGTGTACACATTGTACAATGGTGTAGTGTACACGTGGTGTTGTGTACACGTTGTGTAGGTGGCGTTGTGTACATGTGATTTTGTGCACATCATGGTGCAGGTGGTGCCATGTATAGGTGGTACTATGTACATGTTGTACATACGGTATTGGTGCATGTGTGGTATTGTGTGCATGTCATATATGTTGTGTTGCGGGCATGCGGTATTATACATGTGGATTGTGTAGTTGTGGTGTCATGACATGTGTACTTGTTGTGTTGTACTCTGTGTGGGTACATGTATTGTGTGGCATTTTACATCAGGTATATATGTATGAGTTGTATGCGTATGCATTTTGTGGCATCACATGTTGTGTGCGGATTCATATCTTGTGATGTATATTATGTATGTATACATGCATACACTCGATGTAGGTGCATGTGTTGTATGTCAGGTATAGGTGCATGTGTTGCATGGTGGTTGTATGTGTGTGATGCACACTATGCGTATGTGACCCGGTGGAGGAGAAGGCATTGAGTGTTTTTTGGGTGTGGCAACTGATCCAATGTGTGTACAGAAAGAAGAAAGACAAAAGTAAGGATCGATGAAGGATAAGTATCATATATTATTTCAGTTTTATTATGCACATGATTTATGATTATGGTATATGATGATTATATATGATATATGATTCTAGTTTATGATGATTACACGTGATCTATGATTTTGGTTGATTTATGATTTTGATCTATGATGGTTTTGTTTGAGCTACCTGATGTGATATTTTTATACATGTTTTGGTCAAATATGCTAGTTTGACTTGTTGTAACAGGAAGCGAACATGATTGCAAATGTACCTTATTGACAAGCTATCAATGAGGTATCATGTGAATTTATTTTAAATTTGTTTTAAATATAATGGAAGTTATGTGCTTGGTACAAGAATGCATGAAATGCCTAGTTGGGTGGTTAAAATTAACTACAAGAATTGGAAACAACGACAAAAGAAATTGGAACATGTGGCAGCATGCTAGTAAAGTATTCAGGAGTAGGGCCATTGTGGGACACTGGTACCCAATAGTTTCCATTGATTTCCATGAGAATGCTATGACCAATATGATGTGTTGAGGTAGGTATATCCCTTGGTTTTTGTATCTTCAGATGCGAGGAAGCCTTGCCAAGGGATGGACTACATGGGATGGGGGTGCCAACAGAACTTGGAAGGTGCGTGACTTCACAAAAGAGGTGACTGGATTCCTGAGGGACTGTGTAGCAAAGAAGGGAAGGTCATGGATCGATTTATTTTGGTCATTAGCATTGCCAAATGAAATTAGATGCGCATTGGGAGTGTGCCCTAGAACAATGAGTTGGTAACTATTCACTGAGAGGACTAGTGGTGCTAGAGTATAGTGCTAGACATTAGACGCAGATTTGACTTTGAAATGGATTCTGGACTTCCTAGGAATGAGGTGAATCCTAGTATTACTTTGAGGGTGGAGGTCTGAGCCTCTGGATTCCCTTTTTGCAGATGCAGGCATCATATTATTTTATTTTCTGATTGAGAAAATGTTAATATGTGTATATGTATATGTGGTTGTTATAAATATCATAATGAGCTATGTTATAAAGTTCAAGTATGAGGTATGTTGTCATGTTTTCATGATGTTTTGATTTTGAGTAGTCTTTCATTGTAAATACTTCAATGAGTTGTGTTATAAAGCTCCACAGGTAATATGTTTTCCTTTTTCAATAGTAATGTTGGTATAGGTGTTGTTGAACACCGAGGACGGTGTTCCCCCAAGGGGGAGGGTTCTGTAACAGCCTTGGTGAAAATTCTATGTAAAAATATATGAATACCTCAGATGATGGGACACGTATTCCAAGATGAATGTTGGGAAATACATCTTAGGGGGTGTTCATTTGCTTGTTTATGACTAAGGAAATTATCAAAGGTAATGGCTAAGGCTTTGAAAAGGCATGAGGCATTAATTAGAATTTTATTTATGAAAATAATGGAAATTAGGAGAAAAGGAAGGTCACAGGTCACAGGTTGCATGTGAGGAGGTAATTGAATGAAAATAATGGAAAATGAAGAAAATAGAGGCCTCATTAATAAAAGGATTTTGAGGATCAGTGGGCAAGCTTGGTTAGTGAAGGCTTGATGATTTTGGTTTTGGATCTCTCTCATTATTCTCTCTCTCTCTCTCATACTCTTGGATGCTTATAGTATTCTTGGAGCACTCTTGGAGAGTGTGGCATACTTGGATTCTTGGAGCAAGAAGGCAAAGGAAGAGCAGGAAAGTGAATGAACGCATCAGCATCAACAACGACATCATATTTTCTTGCAGGTACCAAGTTGCATGTATGATTTCTTCACTATTTTTGGCATGCATGACACATGCATGTGGTTTCTTGGTTATGATCTGTCATTGGCATGGAGGATGATCGGGATTGACAGTGGATTTCCTAGCCATGACATTTCCTCGATAGCTATGGTCATTGTGGGTTTAATTTCATTGCTTTGTTTTGGTGGTTCTCATGTTTCCAGAGCTTGGGTTGAGTTACTAGTCCTGGAAGCCCTCGTTGAACAAACACTCTGGAAGCCCTGCAACAGCTTGGGTTGAGTTACTAGTCCTAGAAGCCTTGGTTGGACAAATTCTTTGGAAGCCCTTGGTGGGTTGAGTTACTAGTCCTGGAAGCCTTGGTTGGACAAATGCTCTGGAAGCCCTATATAAGTTGTGGGTTGAGCTACTAGTTCTAGAAGCCTTGGTTGGAAAAACACTTTGGAAGCCTTGGAAGGCTTGGATAGAGACCAATTTGATGATGGTTTTGGTGATGTTCGATTGTGAGGTGGAATCACTATTTGATGGGTTGAGGTGGATGGCCTCTAGAAGCCCTAGATGAGTTTTGATTGATGTGTTCTATGGGATCCCACATTCATGCTTGGAATATGGCATGGTGGTGAATGGCTGAAGAGAGATTTGGCTAAGCCATTCTACAGTCAGGTGGAACATGGTAGTCCCATATTCGGTTGGTTCATTGCATTCATTAATGAGAAATCCATTCCCTTGATTTTCATGTGTAAAGGTACATATGTATTTATGGATTTGATGGCTAATATGTTTATTGTATTTATGTTCCTATTATGTTGGTTATATGCACATTTCATGACAACAACTATGTATGGATCTCAACATGCTTTTGCTTGTATATGAACGGATAATGTGTTTATCAGTTAATGGAGGATAATGAAGCAATTGGCATGAGGGAATAATAATTCATAGCGATTCTCAGATAAGTATGAGATCCCTACACTTAATTCTATTATTTACACCTGTAGGCTACATGTTGATGATATGTTTAACAAAATGCTTATCATGGATAGTAGGGGTCTAGTGATGATATTTCTCATATTATTGCTTTTTCATCATTGTTTCCTTTCATCCTTACTAATTCTATGTGATCATTCCATTCTGGGCACTGTCCCAGGCCTTGGGCCGAAAAAGGTGGCTCAAATCCCAGAATGCTAGCATTAGTGTAGAGACTAACTCACCTAAGCAGTGTCTGGGAAGCATTATAAAGTGCTGGGGCAGTGTCTGGGGAGTGTTAGTATTGAAACTAACTTGCCTGGGTAGTGTCGAGGGAGTGTTACCCTACCGTTAAGTCTCTCAAAAAACAATGGGACCTAGGGAAAGGTAGTCTAAGTGGCTGACTTGTCTCCTGAAGATTATTTGGATGATGTTGGATGGTTGTATGTGATGTTCCATTGAGTTAGTTTCCTTAAAGTCACCAAGGAGGTTGAATCTTATCATAGTGGCCTTTCATCGCATGTTTACCCCGGCTGGCCAGTTTCTTGGGTAGATGTGGGAGGAGGGTATTAAATATGATTCTAGCCTTAAGGAGTTTATTCATCTCCAATTTAATTTGACTTTCAAGATTTAGGTGAATTTTCCTTCGTTTCTAATGCATTGGTTTAACATTAGAGATCATAGGAATGGTGTGTTGTATGACAGAAGTATCATAATTTTTGAGATTAGAATAATCCCAAGCGAAGATACATTTGTATTTATTCAACAATCGAATGAATGATAATCTTTCATCAAAGGATAGACCAAGAGCTAGATTAATGTTCTGAGGCTTGTCATCAGTGTCAATGTTTGCTAATTCAAATCACAGGGTTGAGCTTTGGATTTTGGCATTAGTTACCCTCTTGAACCTGTCTTTGAGATCATAAAGATATTCTAATTTGACTACAGATTTAGGTATTGGCTTTTCCTCAGCCTTCTGCTTTAACTGAAGGTCATGCTCATTTTCTTCTATGATTTTTTCATTGTATGACCCCTCTGATGTTATAAAATTTACGATATCATAATCATCATTGAAGATTCGCCAATTAGTGACATTGTCAAGAATAGATGGTATAAAAATTAACTCAATGGAAAACCCATCATGACTATAATCCTAAGATGGTATGATTTTTGATGGAACATTAACCAACGGATCTGCACTGGCATTTTTCATTCTAGGTATAGGAGAAATATTAAATGCCAAAAAACGTGATGTAATATATTGGACCAATGATTGATAATGCTTAAGATGACTGTAAAGGAAGTGAATAGTATTTCTTACCTGTTTAATGATAATTTTCTGAATCTCCAAAAACCTACAGATATTTTATGTCGAAGCCAATTTCTTGGGATAATCGTTGAACCAATGCCTCATATTTTGCAGTGTTATTTATACATTCAAATTCTAATCTACAAGCTAACATGGTCTTTTCTCCTTCTGGGCTGATTAAAATGGAACCAGCTCCTACAGCATCATTAGATTTGGAACCATCAAAGTATAAAGTCCAAAATAAAGTATTAACTAAAGGCTTATTTACAAAAATTTTACACTTGGAAGCATTTGTTAGGTAAACTTGACTCAGGATAGAGTCAAAAGTTGACGAGGTTAAATAGTGATGGTTTTGGGGCACATGGTATTGTGCACCCATGGTATTCTGCCCGT
>APFE030288020.1:59870-89151 GCA_000404065.3 Pinus taeda | reverse complement strand
ACGTCCTTCTCACCTTAGAAATAGTTTTTTCTAGCATAATGGCTGTGTGTGTGCATGTTTCTTGATTTAGACAACTTTTAGTCTGCTAGGGTTCCACCCAAGAGCCTTAGGGGATAAAATCCCGCAACACTCACAGTTTCATTATCTACTTAAAAAACTGCCTAATTACCCGGTTGAGCTCCTACTCTAGCAAAACTCGAAAAGCCCGCAGCCCCCTGCAAAATTCACCATTAAAGAGTGATTATAAAGCTTGAGCCTACCAACTGAAGTGCATACAACTGTGCATTAATCCATTACTAGAATTCCCTCTGCAAAACTCCAGCTACTTAGCTCAAAACATTCTGGTTTTTTCCACAGAGTGCCCCACAGTTCATCAACCCTGTAAAAAGCCTTTTAAACTCTGAAAACTAGTCACTCCCAAGTACAAATTCAGTGTGTAGTCTTCAACCTTTTCACTAATCCTAAGCTCAAGTACTAATCCAGAAAGGTTTAAACATGGCCACTCCATCAGCTCTAGATGTTGCTCCTATCAATACACCCAGCAAGGAGCTTGAAGCAATGCCTTTAGTGGACAGTGATTTCCTCATTCAATATTTTGTGGGAGAGAGGAACCACTTACAAACCTTCTGCCAGTTGAGGAATAGCCACTTGAACAACAGTGATATGTATGGCACCTGGGAGTCAAATTTTCCCATCTACTTCTTTCCCTCTGTGAATATCTTTCCTGAAATCATTCACCTCTGTGCTGAGAATTATGACCAAAGCCTCGGAGTTGTTAAGTCTCCATCTGGGAGCATACTCTTTTACATTACTCCTGATTCCATCAATCAAATGCTCAACTTCAAGAAGACCCAACTGCTCTACCCTTTTTCCATAAAGCACCTGCTCAATGAAGGCTCCAAGCTCTCTAACACTGAGATTGCTACAATTTCCAAAACTTTCATGAGAGCAGACCGCCAACCTACTAGGCCACCTCTTTTCCTATATGTAAATTTCAATAATGTAGGCAAGCTGCTTGTGGACATGATATCCTCTGTACTGGGATTCTCCACAAATGAACATATTGATGAAACTGTGTTGGTCTTGTTATCTGCATATAGCCTTGGGAAGCCCCCTGCTATAAAATACAACTATACCAAGTTTATTGCCAACAAGATACATGACCAACTACTAAAGCTGGACAGGGAGGTAATATTTAAATATTCATCATACATCTATCACCTGTTCATGTACTATCAGACAGATTGCTTCCAATGCCCCATCAAGAAACTGGATTCACAGGGTGAGAGGAGGTCTGTCATCTTTTGGTCTTCAGTTTTCCATCAAGTCCAGAGCTCTCTTTATTCCTACTGTGAATTCATTGACCAGTTTGTCTATCCAGTCACATGCCTCTTGAAAAGAACTCTTGCCAGATTGTGAAATGACATGCAGAAAATATTACAGTTGTCCAAGAATTACAAAATAGGTGATTGGTATCTATACTAGAATCACATAGTCATCGGGATCTATGGTTGTAAGCTCTGTCCTTACAAGCTCCCAAGATATGTGCCTATGAGATTGTTTGCCTTGGAATACTATAGGCAACTCATCAATTCTGATCTTACACACTTTCATAGTGCCAAGAAGAAAGAAAACCTGAAATTCAAAGACCGTCTAGGCCCCTTCATCATGAACAAGAAAGATGGTTGGCAAGAGGCTGATCAAATACTGGGGCAACATCTTAAACTTAAAAGGAGTTTTTGGTGGGTCCCTTATGACCCTAATGGCTTTATCAGTGCTAGAAGAGTCAAATATAGGCTGTTAGCCTATAAACATTGTCCATATCCACAAATTGAACATTTTGCCAACCAAGATGAATGGGTGCCTGGGACATTAGTTGAGGAATTTACTCAAGAAGAGACAATGGAGCAAACTGTTAAAGATTTAGAAAAAACTCTTGAATTGGATTCTTTTCAGCAGGTGACATTCCAGCTACCAATCCAAGTCGGAGAAGGCACATCCACTGCTACAGCCCCACAGACATTCCAGCAGGCATCTACAACAACAACAGCCACAACAAAAGGAAAAGAAGTGATGGATGTACAACAAGAAACACAGGCAGAACAACCCACCACTTAAAAAGGTCAAAGTCAAGGGCAAGCCCCTCTAGAGCAAGCAAAAGCATCCCAAATTCCAGTCTTACAAACTCCTCTCAATGAGGAAAGATGCAGAAAACGGGATAGAGAGGAGCCCACACCTCCAAGTGGGTCAACACAGCAACCAGAGGCCAAGAGGCAAAGGATTGACCCTCAGGCTGAAGAAGAACACATCAGTGAAGAAAGGGCAGAAAGCCAAAGCAGAGAAAGAGAATCCAGCCAACAAACTACTACCAGCTCATTCCAGCAGGAACAAGGTATGGAGCAAAGTACAAAGGTATCCTCTTCCAGGCAATAGGGAAAGTAACCAGTTGGAATCAAAGGAACCTTTATGGAGATTAAGGCACAAAATGAACTCTTGAGAGTACAACTTTATGATCAATTCCTAAAGGCAACACCCTCCAAGCAAC
The DNA here is from genome assembly GCA_000404065.3 of Pinus taeda. Classification (NCBI taxonomy): domain Eukaryota; kingdom Viridiplantae; phylum Streptophyta; class Pinopsida; order Pinales; family Pinaceae; genus Pinus; species Pinus taeda. The sequence continues at coordinate 86,606 of APFE030288020.1, read as the reverse complement.
AAAGATTGATGGCAGCATATGATATCAAGGAGGATAAAATGATTTTGACTCATTTTAAGCCTAAGGTTCCAAAGCCCAAATCAGCTGCAGACTACACAAAGACAAATTTAGAGGTCCTCTCCAAGGACATACATCCCATGGATCAAATAGAACTGCACAAGCAAACAGGGGAGATGGTATATGCTACACTTGCAGACAGGGCCATGCTGGCCCATCAGTTAAAAGAGTCACTAAAAAATACCAATACACAGCTAGATTTGGAAAGGATGTCTTCTACTGCTAAGGACAACAGAATAAAAACTCTAGAAGACATAATTATTCATTTAGGACATGATCCTAAAGATCCAAAGGGCATTAAGGCCCTTATGAAGAAAAAGTAGGATGACATTGTTGCACTTAGGAAGCAGGCAAAGCTGCCTGCAACCATTCACCCTCAAACAACAGAACTTGCATAGGAAAAGCAAGTTGATGAGACCATGGATCTACTTCTGAAGATGAATCAGAGAATACTACAGATGGAAGCATAATTGGAAAAGGCATTGCAGTACAAACAAGGGGAGTCAACCTCCCAACCCGCTCAAAATTCTACAACTCTTGGCCCTGCTCCTCCTACACAAACAGCAGTAGCCCCTCCTGCCATTCCAGCACCTACCACAACCACATAAGCTACAGAAGCAACAACAACAGCACCAGAATCAAGTATGAGCATGGAGGACTTAATGAAAGCTGTCAAGGAACTTGAAGTTCAAGTGACAGAAATTAATGAAGCCAAAGAAAGACTGGCCAAGTTAGAGGCCAGCTATGATAAGTCCAAAATGACAGTGGTAGAGAAGCAAAGGGAGATAAAAGCCTTAGAGGCCAGAGTGAAGGCCTTAGAAAAAGAACTGCTTCTGGGCAAAACTCTGGCTGAGATCAAGAAGATTCTATGGGCCAAAATTGGCCAATCAATCCATGATCAATGGAGGTCAATACGGGAAATATATGAGCAAATTGAATTGACAGGAATAGCTCATGTTGAAATACAGAAGGCCAGAAAAGCACTGGGAATTATGCCTGAGCAAGCTAATAAAATGATACATTTCCTTAATACTCACACTAAGGAAGAATTGGCAGCACTGGATATACACAGTAGAATAGACACTATCCTGACAGCCAAGAAAGTGCTAACCTTAAGAAATTTCACACAGACTCTAGAAAGGAAATGTTAGGATATGAAGGCATAAATAGATGATTTTAGGGCAAAGATAAAAACATTGCAAGATAGAGGATTACCTAGCCTAGTGACTTGTACTGGACAACTGCTATCATATGAGCAATACATCACAAGGATCAACAATTATGTTGAAAATCAGATTACAGCATCCACCAGCTCCACAGAAGAAGCAGGACCTCCCTCTGGGTAGTCTCTTTATGATAAATTAGAGAATTTATTTTTTATTGAGCATGAGATTAATCATCTGTTTGAAGTGCCTCCAAATTTCTATAGATATACTGAAGCAGATGAAACTCTCATAACAATAAGGAGACATCAGCTACCTCTAGCTGATTAGTGGTAGGCAATGCTGGAAGTACTGCCCAGGTGATTCAAGTATATTCTTCCTTTTTTGTCAAAGTTCAGATCTCAGTCACAGTACAGGTCAGCAAAGAATCAAGCACACAGGTATCATAGGAAGCATCAGTACAGTGACTCATCAAAGCACTCAGAAAACAGGCTCAACAAACGCAGATTTAGAAACGCTGCTACAACCAACTTTGCTGATCCAAAAAGTCAAAATTTGTCTGACAGAAAGACAGCTGCCATATTAGTATTAACTGCTATAGTTATTTCTATCATTTATTTATGTAAGAGAGTTGGTGATGTAATTTATTACACAATAATTCACTGTCTAGATATTTTGTATCCTATTTTTGTATATATATCCCCTCATAGAACGTATTGAGGGTCGGTTGTAGTGAAAATCTCTTAGAAGAGCTGCATTATATATCTCAGACTTTTTTCTAATATAAATTGCTGGTGGAGTTTCTGGTTTCTATACTGTCTGAAGGTGGAAATGAAGGACTGTGTTATGTTGCAGAATTCCTGTGTCGTTTAATGGAACAATAAGTTATTCTGAACCATGTTTTTGTCTTTCTATGTATGCAAAAATTCACATATGTTTAATGATCATAGTAAATAGGGAAAAAGAATAGCTTAGGATTTGTTTGAATACACCCTATGCTCAATCTCTGTTTCTAAATATGTTTTCTTTAGGATTAGCCATGGATATGAAGTCTTAACTGCTCATGTTTAAACTAATTCTCTCACTGTGAATATTGTTTAGGAATTCTTAACTGCTCTTAAACAATACTCTCATTTTCTCCCCTGTTAGCATAGTGGAATATTCTTAACTACCTTTCACTCACTAATTCCATAACTTCATTACCTAATCTTAAAACATTGTTCCACATATGCCTATCTAGCTTTACAGCAATACTCTTTCTTCAAAAACATACTTCAGCAGTACACAGTCATGAACTCCATTGCCCAATGGCCCAAACTGTTCTGTAATTCATATCTCAGCTCTGTTTGAATTCACCAACCAACCAAATCTAAAAGAAAATCAGTTCACCATAACTAGCCTAAAATCACCCACCAACAAAGCTAAACTATAAAGAGAGAGCCCTCTATGGTTGCAGGTAGGCTAGGACCTGTAACTAAAAGACTGGTTAGTGCTTACCTCGGTCGTATTCCCTTTAGGAAGTAGGTAACAACCTAAGTGATAACAGTGGGCATTGTAGTTATCACCTCACTGACATTTGTTGTCCATGCTGCTCTGATCTAAGTAGGCTCGAGATTCCTCTGTAGTTCTGCCATGACTTATGCGATGAAGGCTCACTCCTCTTTTCTTTTTCGCTTTGTTCTAGCCTTATACCCTAGAGGCTCCTTTGTGTTGAGTTGTACTACTACATTGCATTTTGACCATTTGAACCTTTTGGCCTTGAGCCTGCTTCACTTGGACTCGTGTTTAAGCCAACTTTTGACCATGATGACTGCAAAATCAAACTTGCATACCATTTACTTTTGAAACTTGACACACCTTGACCCATGGAAGGAACACACCTTTGAGTGTCTATTGACCAGTTTTCACCTCCCTGCATTGAGCATAGGATTGTTCGAATCCCAGGAACTAGATCATTTGCTTCACTGACACTCGTTCTTTCCACTGTACTATAGCATTCTTTTATTCTTTTTCCATCTTAAAAGGAAAAGACAAAAGATTGTATATTCCAAAAAGAGAGGGAATGGGACAATATTTCCATTTATTGTTAGCAGCTAGAGTTAGTCGTGTCGCCCTTGAACAAAGCACTCAAAAACAAATTCTCCTCCATTTGGGTGGGATTTAGTTTGACTTAGCTATGCCTTAACCTTGTTATTGAGTTAGTTCTCCCCCATTTGGTTTTCTCTTCCAATCATATGGAGGGTTATTTTGTGCCTCCTGCGTGACGAACTTATACAGAGTCATCATATGTTGCCACATAGTCACATTGAGTCGTGCTTTTGTTTAAGGGAAGTTAGCCTGAGTCGGCCTCTCTGCGATGTCTCTTGACTCATTTATCAGTCGGCCATCCCTGGTTGTCAATATTATGTCTATCATCACATCAGCTATATTGGTCCTTTACTCGTGCCGATTTGAGAAGGTCCCCATTAACTTCTTGCTGGCAGGTCTTGTCCTTATCGACGATGACATCTTGCTTTGAGGACAGGTCTAGAGCTGCACCCTGGCCCTATTTCCATTATTGATAGGTCACCTTGTGCTCAACATCGATCAGTATCATGGGTCTTTGGCTGAGTGGTTTCCCTTGTGTTCGACATCAGCTTACATTATCACACACTGGGATTCGTGCAGCACCTTGGTTTCCATTTGACATTATTTGTGGATACCTCACCTTTGTGTTAGCTTTCATTATTGGTTGGTTCAGAGGGTTTCTGTCGTGTGCTAGCCGCATCTTGTGTACACTAGAAACATGCTTCGGTCGGGTTACTACATCTTTTTCGTCTGATTCCTTCCACATTATTGGCCTATAGGTTACAGTCGTGCTAGATTGGTGAAGGATGCCTTAATGCCTTCCTTCTAGCGGATCTTTCCATATCGACTTCGACTCATTGCTCCGGGCAAAGATCTAGAGTCCATTTGGTAGTACCTTGGGGTTTGTAATCATTAGTCGTAGATCCTTCGCTATCGACAGTGGGAAACCATCATTGTCTCCTCATTGATAGATTCTTACAGGTGTTTGACTTCAGCTCATCTATTCACACTTGTTAGATTGTACTAGGTACCTTGATGCTCATTATCATTATCAGTGAGTAGTCTCGCGTTTGTTAACAATATACATCAATGACCGGTAATCAAACAATTTCTCACATGGTCGACTTCAGATCATTTATTCCCATGCTGTAGAAATGTACCATGGTGGTCGGTGAAGACCTCAGGTTGTATCAACATTCATTGGTTCACTTAACAGTTGCTCCTGTTGCTGCTAGTTGATACCACTCCACCTTATATGTTGCAGTCATTCATGGCAACATTTTATATGCTGGAACCTGAGTTTGCAGTGTAGTACCATCTTACTCCATCATTTTCATTTTTTACTTTTTGGGATCAATCTTTGATATCAGTGATCTGCTTCATCCTTCAGCATCATTGACATTCTTATATGTGATATTCAGACATGTAGTTGTTCGATCGTGATCAAATGATCCATTATGTATTTTCCAGTATTTTATACTTGTATACTTAGTGGATCTGCTTGTACTTGATATGCGGACATGTTGTACTTTCTCTGAGCATGGGTATGCCCACCTCAAATAGTGTTTCTTTCTGATCTCCTTTTGTGGCTTGGCAGGCTAAACTCTGGTGAATTCCTTCTTAGCTTTTGATAGATTTCCTTCCCATGTAATTTCTTAATACATTTCAGCCATCATGTACCCCTTCTGACCTCATATATTGGGGGAATCTATTATAGCTCCAAATCTCACTCTTGAGATTTGTGATGCTGCACTTATAGCCTAGGGCAACCCCTCCTTCCAGACCTGGTCCAAAATTTAGAAAACAATTTTTTACTCCCTATACGGGACATTGCCCTGAGCTAAACGCGTGTGTACATGGCTCTGTGCATACCCAACCCGCGTATATGTCTTAAAACACTTAAAAAAATTAAATCTCCTTAATTTAGGGCGGAGATCACTGGTTTCACCTATTTATTACCTATTAGTGCTCGTGGCCCAACTGTTCCCAACGAATTCCCAACTAAAAAACTACTTTGGGAGAAGTATAAAAAGGCTTCAATGGGAAGGCCTAAGGGAGGAGAGAAGAGAGAGAAAGATCACTCTGCTGAGATTTTCCCTGACCAGGTCTGAAGATCCTAGTGCTTTGTGCACTTCCCCCATTTATAGGAAACCCTTGTTTCCTTGTGTGATGATGTCTTTCTACTACTTGAGATATCATGGATTAAGTCATGGAAGGAGTTTGTTGAAGGCTTAAGACTGGATGAATCTAGAGGACGGTTCTTCTTGGAGCCTATGAAAGGATGACTTAGGTGAAATCATTCCTTTCTGTACTTTCGTTATCTATAATAAAAGAAACACTTGTCTTTGTTCCTGATATAAATCTTCTTCATGTTTATGATATCAATGTTATGATTCATATGTGAATGGTTGTCTTAATTGCATAACTAACTACCTTTCAATATACTATGAAGATGATTTCTTTATGATGTTGAGTCCATACGCTACTGTACTTTCTTGAATTAATTGCTTTGCAGGTTGAAGGAGAAAAAGGAACTCCAAGAGGGTTTGAACCTTGGCTGGATCTTCCCAAATGAAGGACCCCCAGGTATGCCTCTCATCGTAGAGTTTGTTTATATTAGCATCATGGCTATGTGGAATGTGTGTTTCTCTGTGTAGATAACCTCTGATCTGCTAGGGTATCAACCCAAGACCCTAGGGGAATTTATCCCTTAACAAAGAGGAATGAATCTTCATCGCATAAGTCATGGCGGGACTACAGAGGACTCCCGAGCCTACTCAAATCAGAGCAGCATGGGCAACAAATGTCAGTGAGGTGCTAACTACGATGCCCATGGAAAGGATGGCTCTACCATCATGTCATGACTAAAAAAATTGGTGAGTGAAAGTGGTTTACGAACCATAACACGATAGGATCGACCCTATGGCAAATGTATCGACAAATGCAGGCTAGTATGCATAATGCAATGGAAAAATGGATTCCCTAACCTATATGCTAGTGAGAAAATGATACTTTCCATGACGGGTCAGCAGTCATGGAACCATCTCGAAACTGTCAAAAAATGTCCAAAATGTCTTGAAAATCAAACCATTCTCAACATTCCAAGCTCCCAAGTTAAAAGTTACATGAAACCAAACAAAATAAAGTTTTGAATTTTTTTTTCATTTTCAAAGCCTATAAAATAGTTTTTGGACTCACCATTTTCACCATTTGAGTTTGAGAGCAAAGGAGTGGAGCAAAAGGAGCGGACTTTTCCATACGCGAAATTCAACCATTCAAATCCTTCCAAAATCACCAGGTAACCTTTATACTTGTCTTGCATTCAATTGTGACTAGTTTTAGAATTTTTAATTAAGTTTTATCGTTGAATTTTTTGTCAAAAATTTCACTGTGGCGTATACGCGGGATGGATATATGAAACTCACGTACACATAGGCCCTACACATGACTGTGTGTAAATGGACCTGCGTATATGCCACGAACATTTCAAGCAAAAAAACTAATGGTCTAAAATCATTTTTTCTTCAGGATGCCAGTCACTTGGGGAGAAAGAGAGCATACCTCAGTGGATAATGAGGTTATGAACGATCCTAATGATTTGGATGCCTTACGGGGATGTGGTTTGCTAAAATTATTCAAAATGCCAAATATGAAAGCAAACACATGCCTGCTTAAGATGCTCATTCACTACTGGAGCATTGAGAATGATCCATTTATGATTGACCAAATGCCATTCAAGATAGAAGTGGAAGACATTTATTTCATCACAGGCCTTTCCCGAAGGGAAGAGGTAGTACATTCTAAGGGAAGGACACGAGGTAGTCTCTTGATCGAGGACTACGTACATATATATTGCCCGAGACATCCAAAAAAGGTTGGAATTCAAATTTCAATCACACATGTGGAGAGTTTGTTGCTGAGGATAATCCTATTCACTATAGCTAGAATGAATGAATCAGCTTCTTTGCACCAAGCATCACGACTAGCCATGAGCTTGGTGGTAGATTGTCTCACCACTGTATTTGACTGGTGTACTCCTCTTCTGGCCAGCCTGAAAAGCCATCTTACTTCCATCAAGAGGGGGCAGACCAATATGGGACAATTTTGTGTTCTTTCTTTTTGAGAGGGTCCCTGCACTTCGACCTAGAGTACCGGTTTCAATCAGTACCCCACGAGATCCACGAATGGGTAGGTGGGTTGACTTGATGAAACATCTAGGAGATGGGGACATTCCACGGACTGCATTTGACGATGACTTCTTCTCCTGGTGGGAGAAGAAGATCATTTCGATAGATGAATACCCTTATGCTAGGTTAGACTTCCGAGGAGATCCTGATCTAGTATTACCACCGACCGCAGCATGGGGCGACATTGGTAAGAGTTTTTTGATTTTTATAATTTTTTTCGTGATTTTTCAAATATAATAATGAACTTTGAAAAATGTTTTTGATAGGATTCAAATTACTAATATGATGATCATGTTCCAGATATTGGGCCGGTATGACCAGATGAGTTTCCACGGCACAGACATCGCGGCCGAGGGGCCGAAGAGGCAGCTGCAAACACAGAGTGACTTCTACACACAGTTCAGCGGCACTTGGTGAGACTAACTCATGGAGTACCGATGGCGGCTGTAGAGGACCCTCCTGTAGATATGCAGTGTCATGTGGTTGGCATGCCACAAGACTGGGTCCGCACTCTTAGGCGTGTGGGCAATGTAGTAGTTTCCTACTTAGCTGCTCATCCTGAGCCAGGGCATTAGATGTACTGGACATGATTATGGGCTTTTGAGTCCCAATTTTGTATATTATTTTGGACAAACTTATGTACACTTGAGATGTTTTATGATATATATATATACAGTTCGACTTTTTGATGCTTTATTTTATTTTGATGAATGATTGATGTGCCAGTCTGATGCTTGATTAGTGATAGAATCAACTAACCAATTATGAGATCTTGGAATGTGCAAATAATTAATATAAGTAAATGATCTTTGCAACAACCTCACCCTTAAATACTGGCGATATAAATGTGGATTCCTTACCCGATAAATGTTATTCAATTGTGACACTATCAATTGTGAATCAAGATAAACTACAAATGAGTCGATTTCGTGGGAAATTGCCTCGGATAGTAAATTAATGACAGCAATATACTCAGCCATATTATTTGAAGCAGGACCAATGCATACTCCCCTTGATACCATCAACTGACCAGTTGTATAGTAGAGTACCCAAGCTGCGGAAGCGAGGTTCCGAGTGTACCGACTCGCACCATCAGCGAACCCAAAATGGACCAAGTCATCCATCAACACCTGCCACAGCAGACCAAAAATTATTGATATCAAAAACTCTCGATGAGATATGTACAAATATACAAAATGCACAAAGAAGCCATTTCCTAGCTGCTACTTAAGCAAAGTACTTCTTGAGGTAGAGCTGATCAGGGGGCTCCGCCAACTTGCTCCTAGGGATGTTTATAGGTACAATTATCAAACCAATCAATATACTTCCTTCGGCGAGTAACTGTGTTGGAGTTGAAGGAACCATACAAAAATTGCTAGTCAGACTGGAGAACCTGGATTTGAATTCATGTGAAGGAGGATGAAAACATGATCAACGATGTAAATCTTCCAAAGGTCGATCTACAGTCGTCATTGCTTCGAATATTGCTTCATCTGATGGAAAAGAAATATCCAATCAATTCAACGCAGAAGTGGAATCAAGGGTCTTAATATGAGCCACATCACCATCTAACTCGCTCTCTAAGGAAGGAGTAGGATGATCATCTGCACAGTTATCGATAGACTCACATATAGGCTCTGCTGCAGACATAAGAGATTCTATTCCACCCACCTTGTCGTCTTCTTATGTGGTCACATATGAAGATAGGGCTCCAGGATCCGAAAAATAATGATCTTGAACAAAATCTTTCCGTAAAGGTTCCTTGGAGGATGAAATTGTATCTATTCTAGTTGTAGTAGGGGGAAGCTCAAACGTACCCATCAATGAAGAGTACATCCCAACTCCTAGATTCTTTGTAGGCAGATGGGGGTTATCCACTAAAGGAACAGTAGAGTTCGAAGTTGCTTGAGGATCGACTGGACAATAATCCAATTGATCAACCTTAATGATTTTCCCTTCATGAGGAAAGCAAATGACAAGAAACAAGGTTGAAACAACGACATCCATTCCATATACCTAGTTCCTTCCTAAGAGGAAATTGTAATCTAGGTTAGCATCGATCACTTCTACTTTGATATTAATGACCTTTCCTCCAACACATATAGGAAATGCCGGGATAATCCCGTATGGCCTATGAGAATGACCATCAAATTTTGTCAAGAGGGTAGGTGAAGGCATGACCGAAGGTGATCCAATGGCCTTCTAACATGACATAGACATGACACACCTGGAAGCTCCCCCATCTATAACTGTCCGAAAAATATTAGTTTTCCAGTAAGTAGACTTTATATGGAAAGCCATATGATGAGGAAGTCTCCTTTTGACATTATGCATATCAAAAGTGAGAGCTAAAGAATTATTTGGATCTACTATCCCCATTGCTGACAACAAGGTACTTCTTTGAGTGGGGCACAACTGGAGCATCTATAACATGGACATAGCACATGGACTCTGCACCAAATCCTCAACAATGGAGTAATTTTGGGCTGCCCTAATATTAGGGTTGATAGTCGCATGTTTAGCGGAACCTTTTGGTATCCGTGGTATAGTCTCAATAGAGGGTCGCTCAATATGAAGTGGGTTGGTAGTTTCGGGAACTGATTTATCCTTGGAAGTTTCACCTTCACCATAATCACGTGACCGTGTGGCCACATTAGTGTGGAACCCATCATGAAAACATTTTATGATTTATCTCCTTCCTGGTTTCCCCCTGCGAAGGTACCAGGATTTGAACTTGCGCCAGCAAGCATTTGTTGCCCTTGGAGAAAAGGGTTGGTTAACACAACTTGAGAGCTAGATGTCCCTTACTGCCCTAACAAGTGTTGAGCGTCATGAATATTTGGGCAGAGATGAGTTAAATGGTCTCCACTGCATAGCTTGCATGGAAACTTGACTTTCTCTCTAGACTCATTTCCACCAGCACCAATATTGTTGCCAGGATTATTTGCGTCAGCCTTCCCATTTTGACTCTTTTTCTTACCTCGTCCTTTCTTCTTCCCATTGGAATTTTTATTTCCTTTGGGGTTGTCGGATTGGATGTCATTAATCGAAGAGGGTTGGGAAGACAAAGGGTTAGACGATGTGACCTGGTTGTTAGGAGAAGTTTGCAAAGACAACTACTGCAATTAGCTCAACAAGTTCACTGCATTTGTGTCTTCCGATCCAACGATACCATCCGCATGGGGACCTGGCTTCAACTTGACTATATCAACCTTTGTTCGAGGAGCATCAGGTAAGATTTTTTATAGAATCCTAGACCGAGAGTAGATCAATTCTAATTTTTGGGCCCTAAAAATAACTTGCTCCTAAGAATAGACTCCGGACACGGAGACATCCTTAGATATTTTAGGTTGTAAAGATTTCAAAAACCATTTGATACGATATTCTGGGGGAATTTCAACTTTAATGAGCCTCTTTCTCCATCTCCATTCCTGAATATGGTCAGAAATGTGAGTTGCCGTGTCCAGACGAAAAGTGGCCAGAAGTTCAGTTCCAGCATCATAACGGATAGGCAACTGGAAATGATTTAAGAAAATATTAGCTAAGTCAGTGAAAGATGTAAAGCTACCCCCTAGCAACTCTATATACCACTTGGCTGCATTACCAATCAAGGTGCATGGAAAAAGTCTCAACCTAATCGAGTCATCAATAAGGGAGTTTGATGAGCACCACAAATGGAATGTGGTTACATGGTCACTTGGGTCTTCACCACCCTTCCCTTCAAATTTTGGAATGTCCGAAGGGAGTTTGGTTGGGACCGGAGGCCAGGCTGGGTTGTATTTGATTGGATCATTTGTAATTTCGTGAGATCTGGCAAATTCAAAGTTGCCAGAAAAGGAAGTCTAGGAGGACCTTATGGATTCCACCCAGACTGGGCAAAGCTCCCAAAGTTCTGAAAATATTGGCCTAGATTTTGGAAGGCACCAGGCTACCCGAAGTAACCAGTAGAACCAGTTGAACCCAAAGGTGAACCTTGTGATCCAATAAAACTCAGAGTTTGACCAGCTCCGGCCGAAAAACCTCCATAACTGGTGAAGTTCCCTCCTAAAGGATTATAAGGAGTCAATAACCCCTGATAAGGATTCCAAGCAGAAGCTAAGGGAGGAATACTTTGAAATGAACTAACTGTGGAGTACGACCTATTCCCTTGTTGGCTAAAAAACGGATTCCCTGTTCCATGCCACTAACCGCAGGGTTAGTCCAACCTTGAAAAGGATTGCCGCTTTGTTCTAAAGAAGAAAAAGGCATAGATCCAATTGTTGGGTTGGAATGTGGTATATGACCACTTCCAAAGGAAAACCTTAAAATGAAGTCGAGCCATTCATCATGGATGTGGAGGCACTAAACGAAACTGACGGGATACCCTGTGAATGGGTGCCAAACGGGAAGAATCCAGAACTAAAAGCATTGGCTTGGGAATTTCCACTCATAGAAGGAATGGAGGTAGACCCAACTAAGGATGTGCTAGCAAAAGACCCAAATAAAGAAGCAAAGGAGATGGAAATAGTTCCTCCCCCTTGTATTGATGTTGGAGTCTACAGAGTTGTAGCATTTGTAGTAGAAGCCATGCTTTCAGTAGTCGTCATCGACGGTAAGTGTGTAATGTGACCTGGACTTGATGGTCTATGCGTTGGAGTCCTAATGTATTGTAATAATTCAGGATAACTAGAAGGTAGGGGAGAATACGGAGCTGCTAATGACTCTAGGAGTTCTTCTACCTCTATGTGATCTTTCGTTTTAAAGAGAACTCGAGAAAGAACTGGAGTGTTCCTCTCTTGTTCGGTGGATGTACCAGGCCTATCTTGAACAATAATGCCCGAGAGAGGATGATCAATCCCTGATGCGTCTACTGCTATGAGATGAAACCCATTGGAAATATTACCTCTGCGCCTTCTAGGAGAAGGCTCTAACCTTGGTGATGAAAGACCACGAAGTCTTCGAGACCATCTAGGTGATCGGTCAGCCACTTTGAATTTTTTATTAAGATCTAGTTAAAGACACAAGAAAAGATGAAATTTAGGCTGACTAAGAACACAAAGCACACACTAAAATGTCCCTAAAAGATATCAGCCAGTCTAACACTTTTCAAGTATTTCCACTCTGGGTGATGAGGATCGGACACCAAAATACAAGAAAGTGAAGTAAGGGGCCTTTCGAAGACAGTCTGGGATAATGACGGCCTAGTCCTACCAGCGAAGGTAACAGAGGAAGTTATGATAACCTCCTAACAACAGCCTACGCTGGTGCAAGCCCCCAAGCTTCGCAAGGGTGCCCTCTAGTAGTACTGTTGAGAGTGACACAACGTCGACCTCAGGTGCCACGGGATTCCCCTCCGTAGCCACCTATGTAGATCCCTAGGAGTAGAAACTAAGGTTACCAAATCGTGTCAGAAGCCAGGTGGAATAGTCTTGAGGTAAGATCCAACAAGTAGGAGAGGGGGTATCTCTCTTCCTTGTCTTCAAAAACCCTCATGCTTAACTCCTAGACCAGAACTTTCCTAGTCCCCCTAACGATATTGGATTTTCACTCACTATTCAGACTCCTATGTTCAACAGTTTAAATGACCTTGGAGAGTTTTCTCTCCACTCGCCTAATCCAAGGCCCTAAAATATCCTAAAACTTGTTGATGTGTCTAACTTGACAATTATAAAAAGTTCTAGTATATTTTAATTAGCGCTTTTTTTTAAATGGGTTTTTCTTTAAGTCAAGGGATAAGCAGAAATGAAACTAGTGGTGTTTTGACACAAAATAAATTAATAAAAACCAAACTATATGCAAATGCACTCGTTTTGTTCTTCGATGAAAGAAATTTCTACTAGGTTCAGAGGAACTTCAAAGAAAGCAACAAAATTTTCTTTTCTTTTCTTTTACTCAAGCTTCACACTCACAAAAATTAACGAAACTATGGATTCCTAAAAAGACGCACAAATTTACCCTAACACAATAAGTACATGCTGATGCAAAACTCAAAACTACTCTTAAATCAAGAAATGAAAGTAACTTTTTTATTAATTTTAATTTGCCACTTAAAATGTTTAGATAGAATATAATTTGTTGATTCTCATTTTCATCCAAACACTAAAATCAAGTTTCAAGACAAACAAAAATGCACTTTCACTCTAAAAAAGGAAACTAAATCAAAACAAAGTTCAAGAAAGAAAAACCAAGTTTTCAAGAAGTTTTCTTCAAAAGCAAAACAAAAATGACTTTTCAAAAGTGCTCTAAACAAGACTGAAACTTTATGATCGAAGAATAGGCAACAAAACACTTTGCGAGTTTGCAACAAAAAACAAGTGAGAACTCAACAAAAAATGTGTTTTGAAATTCTCTTAACAATAAAAAAGCAGCAACAAGAGCTTGGCAAAAAACCAAAAGATTGAAAAGACAACTTTCCAAGAAAGTGTGAATCAACAACTTTCGGAAAGCAGGAAAAGCAAATGGTCATAAAGATATAGTTTTGACATGCAAACCAAAAAGTCACCAAAACAAAACTTGACACAAAGATTGAAATCAACCTTTTTGCCCTGAAGATACAGAGCAACCAATATTCCTAGTAGGAAACCTTGTGTGCTTAAGCAAAAACGATGATGTTTGCAACAAAAAAAAATAAGACCAACACTTTCCACAATCAAAGAGAATTTGAAATCAAATACTTGTTGTAAAACTAAAGACTGACAGAAAAAAGTAACTGTTCAGGACTGAATCAAACCAGTAGACAGACCTTCAAAAACAAAAATATTTGAAAAATCTTGAAAATTATAAGATATACGCGACTGTGTTAGTGCACAACTGCATGTATACACAACTTAGCCTAAGGAGACATGCGTATACACAGGTTTACCTAAGGAAACATGCGTATATATGCTGGAAAAACAACGTATATAAAAGATTTCAAGAAAAAACAAAAAACAGTCTAAAGAAACTGAGCAAACTTACAATTCAAGTTCCTACAGGAACAGACTTCATAGTAACAGCAAGCAAACAGACAGCTAAGCCCTGATTGGCTTGAATAAACCCAAACTAGGAACAACAATATTGTTGTCCCCAGTGGAGTCACCAATTATGTTAAGGGATAAATTCCCCTAGGGTCTTGGGTTGATACCCTAGCATATTGGAGGTTATCTACACAGAGAAACACACATTCCACATAGGCATGATGCTAATACAAACAAACTCTACGATGAGAGGCGTACCTAGGGGTCCTTCATTTGGGAAGGTCCAGCCACGGTCCAAACCCTCTTGGAGTTCCATTTGCTCCTTCAACCTGCAAAACAATTAATTCAAGAAAGTACATCAGTATATGGACCAACCATCATAAAGAAATCATCTTCATAGCATATTGAAAGGTAGTTAGTTACATAATTAAAACAACCATTCATATGTGAATCATAACATGGATATCATAAACATGAAGAAGATTTATATCACGAATAAAAACAAGTGTTTCTTTTATTATAGATAACTAAAGTACAGAAAGGAATGATTTCACCTAAGTCATCCTTTCGTAGGCTCCAAGTGGAACTGTCCTCCGGATTTTTCCAGTCTCAAGCCTTCAACAAAATCCTTCCATGACTTACTCCATGATATCTCAAGTAGTAGAAAGACATCATCACACAAAGATACAAGGGTTTCCTGTAAATGGGGGAAATGCTAGAAGCACTAGGATCTTCAGACCTGGTCAGGGAAAATCCCAGTAGAGTGATATTTCTCTCTTCTCTCCTCCTTTAGGCTTTCCCATTGAAGCCTTTCTATACTTCTCCCAAAATAGTTTTTTAGTTGGGAATTCGTTGGGAATAGTTGGGCCATGGGCACTAATAGGTAATCAATAGGTGAAACCTGTGATCTCCGCCTGAAATTAAGGAGATTTAATTTTTTCAAGTGTTTTAAGACATATACGTGGGTTGGGTATACATAGAACCGTGTACACACATGTTTATCTCAGGGCAATGTCACGTATAGGGAGTAAAACACTACTTTTTAAATTTTGGACCAGGTCTGGAAGGAGGGGTTGCCCTAAGCCTTGAGTACAGCATCACAAACATCAAGAGTGAGGTTTGGAGTTATAATAATAAGCTAATTGGATTATATGACAAGGACTCCAAAGGCAAAGCTTCAAACTCATAGAAGGAAATTTGAAAATTTGAAAATGGATGATGAAGAAGATATTGCATCATACTTTCTCCAAGTAGCTGAAGTGGTAAACTCTCTTAAAGGATTTGAAGAAAACATTGAAGAAAGCACCATTGTTTAAAAGGTCTTAAGATCTCTCCAAGACAAATTTGACTCCAAAGTAAGTGCCATAGAAGAAATCAAGGATCTACATACTCTCAATATGGATGAACTCCATGGAATCCTCATTGCCTATGAGATGAGAAAAGGTTGCCCAAGTTCTGAATATGCAGCATTCAAGGCCTCAAAATCAAAAAATGGGAAAGAAAGGAATGTCAGTATTGATGACTCTGATGTTGAATCCGAATTGGCGCAATTTGTACGAAGGCTAAAGAAAGGATCTAAGATAAAAGGTAAATACCCTCTTATTTGTTTCAAATGTGGAAAAATAGGTCATTATGCTGCAAAAAGTCTTGATAAGCATGATAGTGATGATGAAGAAAATTCTAAAAGGATGGTATACAAAAAGAAAGGGTTCAATAAGAAGAATTTCCTCTCTAAGCAAGATGAGTCTGATGAAGATGAATTTGTAGTCGTCAAAAAGAAATCAACTCACCAGTTCCCTCATCGCAAAGGAGGTAATGAAGAATCAGATGAAGAAAATGACCATGCTGGAAGCCAAGAAGTATTATTTGTGGCATTCACAAATGATGATGACTCATGGCTAGATGGAAATCTAGATGAATTGTTAATAAGTTCCATTGAAGAAAATGAGAAATTACAGAATAAAATCATTTCTCTCAAGGTATAAAATGAGGAAACAAAAAGAAGGGAAGATGTATTGAAAAATAAGCTAAAAGAAAAAGAAGAAGCTTGCAAAGAACGTGAAGCTGAAATAGTATCTTTGAGGAAGGAATTGGAGCAAGTTAAAAAGGGTTGGAAAAGCTCTCAGATACTTAACACTATCCTAAATAATTAAAAACCTCAACATGACAAATCTTGAATAGGTTTTAAAGGAGAATCATCAAGTACTAAGAATAATGCAAAACGCTATGCCGATGTACTTTGCAGCAACCCAAAAGAAGAAAGATTATTTCATCAAAGGCTCGTCCCAGATCCAAAGAATGAAGAGAGAGTAACTCCAAGGAAGAATGTTGATTCGAATCATGGATGTTACAATAGATATAAAACAATATTTCATCAAAGACCCATCTCAAATCCAAAGAATGAAGTGGGAGTAACTCCAAGGAAGAATGTTGATTCAAATCATGGCTATTACAATAGGGACAAAACTATATTTTTTGGGCATTGTTTCCATTGTAAAAAAATTTTCATCAAGCTAGACATTGCATGGCTCGTAAGAATGACAAACAAAAACTGAAGGATCAAATAAAAAAACCATATGGTCCCAAAGGGCAAGGACAAATCAAGACCTACGATTCTTTTTATCCCTTGGCCAAATTTGATTTGATTTGCTCATTATGTAATAATAATGGAAACAATGAAAAAAACTACCCACTCAAAAGAGGAAAAGTGAGAAGTGAGAATCCCAACACGGATAAGTGTGGCCTAGCTCTATGTGCTCAAAATAATGAAAATCACTGGTTTGTGGATAGTGGGTGCTCCAGACACATGACAGGGGACAAAAGGAAGTTTGTCTCATTGAACAAAAAGGAAGGAAATGTATCCTTTGGAAGTCTATCTGCCAAAATTGTTGGAAAAGGAAATATTACTCTTATTAATGGAAAAGGAAAAGATCAAAATGCTTTGCTAGTAAACAGGCTCAAACACAACCACCTGAGTGTTAGCCAAATCTGTGATGAAGGATATAATGTTGTCTTTAGCACCAAAGACTATGAAATAAGGAACTCTTATGTAGAAATTTCACCTGTAGGTCAAACTGATATATGCAATTTCCTAAAGCATAATACTTGATATACTTCCACAAAACATTAAGCGAAAGAAAAATCAATTTCATGAGAAACATCAAGCATAAACACATATAACTAGTCAAGAGAAATAATCACACATAACACAAGATGTGTCATTGGGGAAAGCCCCAACATAAAACCCCCAACACTATATTATTAATCAAGTGGAGATCCTTTTCTGGTTACAAAATATCAGCCCAAGAGCTATCCTGTACTCTCTGCAATCAAAAGATGACGATCATAGACTCACTAGGCCTAAATATATTGGCCACCAGTCCTCCAATCCCCTATTTCCTTGCACAATTTTTATTGGGGTCCTGTTGATGCCTCGAAAATCGCTGCAGCAACAATGGAGGATAACCACCCGGTCCGGACCTTAAAGCAGCTCCTTTTCCGTTTGGTGTGGTGGCTCTGACTGGTTTAATTAGGTCCAGTTACCTTCTCCCTATTGCTATTGGTTTATGATGTATCTTTTCCTACCAATAGACAGGGATATCAGATCACTTCTCCTTGCTGATCAGGCAAGAGAATGACCCTTAAGCTGATTTAGGTTAAGCCAAGCCACAACTAAAGTTTTTCCTCTTTAATGGAGAGTACTTAAAAGAATGTAGAATTTACTCTAAATGCATTCTTATTCTATGATGCAAGAAAAAGAAACTAATCTAAATCCTACCTTAATTAGGCAGATATAGATCTAACCCAGCTAAGAGCAAGATATTTAAAATATTGGGATTTAAACATGTCTTATTTGTAATGAATATCAAGTTAATGAAGTAGTTCAATTAACTGATATTATGGTTACCATAACACATCCTATTGAGACCTTTTAACTGAAATAATAAACCAACAACATTCAGGAAGTAGTTCACAAAAATGTTATTAATTATCAAATCAATAAATCCAATAATTGAATAATGACATGTGGAAATAGTTCACAACACATTACCATTCAATAAATTAGTTTTATAAGACAGATTTATGAGTAAATAGTTACTCAGAAATCAGATTTTAATTCATAAGAAAAGAGTTACCTAATAACAATATTGAGACAAATTATCCATATTAACAATAGTGCATAAACATGAATAAAATGAGACATTCCTGTTACCATAAAATGAAACTGATATTTGGAACAGTAGTATTAGAAATACCAATTTATTGCATCCATTTCTCTGTTCTTGGTCTCCAACAACGCTTTACATTGCTTGAATTTCTACTTTCAAAGCTAAAGCCACAATAGTGCAAGCTTTGCCCTTCATGCATAATTCAATATACAAAGGGAAAATCCTCAATAATCCCCAAGTCTGAGATTTTCTCTCCTCTCTCCTACAACTCTAAATTCCTATTACAATAGTGCTTTTAGAAGTCTAAAATTGCAGAGGAGAGAAGACCCTTATTCCATTCTGCAATCTATTACTTATACTATTTTTTAAGGAATTCTTAAGAGAAGAGTTTGTTGAAGAGAAATCTGCTAAATCCAATTTTACTTGCTCAAAATTCTGCTCTTCAATTGTTGGAGCATTCTCATTGCTTGAAATCCTTTTCTCCATATCTCTTCCACTTTTTTCCTGCAAGAAGAAATCAAAATAAATTAAAATGCAACAATAAAATCAAAATAGAATTGTTGGCATTTAAATCAAATTCTATTTAAATAAAAAATTGAAAATAAAATATAAGCTTTGTATTGATGCTTGGAATGGTTTGATTGGTAAAGGATATCATTGACCAATGGATCTGCAATTAGAAGAGGCTTTGGACAAATGAAATTGAAGAAAATAACTCAGAAAATTGATTTTGTTTTCAAAATTAGGAGCCTGATCTTCTGCCTGATTTTTGACCCAATAAATGATTAAATCTATTAGTGAAACCTCCTCAAAAATGTTCTCCTTGATTTTCTCTTTCCAATGAGCCGTCCTGGGCCTCATTTGGCCAAGTATAACTCAATTTATGAGCCTCCAAAGCTGATGGATCAAATCTGATGTAAATCTGGAAATTCAGTTGCTGGGCTAAAAGGAGAATTTCAATTAAAATTTTAATTCTAAATTAACATTCTAATTATCTAATAATTAATTTTATTTTAATTTCTAATTATAAATTAAACTAATTATTAGTAAAGCTATTTATTATTAGTAATCTAACTAACTATTAACTAATATAATTAACAAATTAATCTAATTATTTTTATAAAAATAATTAATCTAAATAATAATTAAATTTTAAATAATTAATTTAATTTAATTTTATAATATTTAATTAAATTAATTAATTATAAATTTATTATTTTTAATATTAAATATTAATTTAATTAATCCTACCACTCCCATACAACTACTCTACTTTACTTTTGTTTACACTCACGTATGATCAAAACTTGAAATAAATACCAAGCTTTAAATAAAACTTGAATTAATGCATTATGCCCATATGCCTTTTGACTTTCGCAATCGGCATATCGGATCGGGAGGGAGTTGGATATCAGGGACAATTAAAATGTGTCAAGTCAAATTCCCCGATCCGATATCGCATCGGGGCGTATTTGGGGTTTTTAAATATATCCCATAAAACTTTTGATCCGATATATATATTCTTTTTATATATATTAAATTTTAGTTAAATAAATTAATTATATTTAATAATAATTAGTGTAATTAACTGAGATTTAATATAAAATCAATTTTGATTTGATTTATTTTATGAGAGTAATTTTAAAAAACCACAGCCACTTCGAAAATTTTGGGTTTTCGAGATTAATAATTGATTTAGAAATTGAAGTAAACTTCTTAAATCTCGATACTTAATGATTTGGCTGAAAAATGAAAAATGTTAGTAAAACTCTCTACGAGTTAATATTTAAACTGAATGCATTATTAAACTAATTTATTTACAAAATGCGATATTGTACATTTTATGCATTTTTTAACCCAGGCTACATAAATAATCAGACTTTCAAAGGAGTACCATTTTCAAACCAGTTGACCAAATGAGGCGAAACAAGCGTCAATGTAAAGCTTATAGAAAATCAATTTTAACAAAGCAATCAAAACAAGAATCCAAAGAAAACTAAAAATTAACCAAAGCGTAGGATAATCAACTAAAATAAAAATCCAAAAAGATGCTTAGCCAAAATTTTTATAGAAAGGGTCCCCATTATTTGGAGTGAACACATCAATAATGGGGGGGTTGTGTTTTTACCACAACAATGGTGACACACAGGAGAAGAACCAATTATCTCTATTTGATATGAATGAGATTTTTCTAAAATTAAAGTAAAAATAATTAAAGAAGAGAAAATTTTGCGTGAAATGCTTGGCTAGGTTCATTAGTCTGGATAAAAGAAAGAATTATCTAACTGTAATTTTTCTTAAAATTCCTCAAAAATTAAAATATTTCAAAACTCTATATCAGTCTTTAATTCGTTGTAGAGATAAAGCGAGTGTCACTTTACAACGTAGCTTTTAGAATATACTCATTTGTCACAGGTAGAACCATTGCTGCCAGCAAACATCTATAGTCTCGGCAGGGTTACCTTTTTAATCCTCAATGATTCAGAATCCCATGTCTTCAAGAATTATTGATCTAGAGATAAATCCATCAATATATGTTTCTTTTTTATTTTTATTTTTTAAGTAAATCTTTAAAAGCCATTGTCCTAGTATGGTAGCTAGATAGTTGACAATGCCATTCACTGGTTAAAATTGGACTGAACAAGCTGGCTCGTGATGAGACCCCTTGTCTTATAAATGTTTGTAATCATAAGCCATTACCCTGGTTTGTTTAGCAATGTTGTTAATGTCAGCCTATTTTTCCGCTATGATCATGGTAAGCAGGCTCACGATGAGACCTCTTATCTTTTAAGTTTAAATATATTTCTGGATTATTCTCTAGAAAAATAAGACTCTTTGGGACAGGGAGAATCATTGACTCCTTAGGAGTTAATAACGACAATTTCAGAGTTAAAGGTGCTTTGCCTTAAAGTGTATTTACTTGGTTATAAATAACTTTCCTTAACTGATAATAAAACTTTGAAAGATCTTAATAAAATTTTGAAATCTCAAAATGATTACAATTTGATGAAAAAGAAATTTTCATATTTTATGATACTTTGCCAACTTCTCTTGATTGGTAATCTCTTCCTTAAATATGTTTACCTTCATAATATGAAAATCAAACTCTACTAAGAGATTTAAGAAAAAGCTAATAGATGACTATTAACAATTTTTCTCCATATATCCTGACCATTGTCAGGTAACAAATAGGCCTTCCATATAAATAATGACAAAGTCACCAAAATCAAAACTGAAATCCAAAGAAAATAATCCTTATGCTAAAATGAGAAATCAGAGTATTCATACAATCACTTAGATTAGCAGGCCTTTGCAAAACAGAGGAGGGGGGCCTTATCACCTAGGCCAATAAGATGCGGTTTACATGGTGGAAGTGGAAGACACTTACATGTATCTTATCTACACTATTCGAGCTCTAAATCATTCTTGTCGGTTCTATAAGGTTTGGAAACGTGACATCCCTATAAAGATGATTCTATATCTAGTTGGTTTGGAGGAACAAAAACCTCACTTGTAAGACAGGTTTTTATGGGCTTGGGAGATGCCCAATGTGCAAGAACACAACTGAAACTAATTTTCATCTATTCTTGGAATGCATAATTGCTATCACAGTCTACAATGGTATATTTTCTTCATTGAATTTAACTTGCAGATGATTTTGACACATAGAAGAATGTCTCCAATGGTGTTTGGCGCGGGGAGTAAATGTTATGGCCATTCCTTTCTTTACATTTTGGGAAATCTGGTGTGCCAGGAATGGACACATCTTTGAGGGCTTGCTGATCTATACTCACCTTATCATACATAAGATTTTGCTATGGCTGGAGAATGTCAAGACTCCCTTACAACCCATTGGTATCATTCATACAGAACTTTTACGCATCCCTTGCACTTCCTGGTGGGGTTCGTTGATGGCGTCGCAGAGAGGAATCTATGTGGTTATGTTGTATGGCTTCGTGTGGACCAGAATTGTCAATACAAGGTATATTGGAATGGTGGTTCGAGCACAAACATGAGGGCTAAAGTATTGGCTCTCTAGGGACTTCTCTGGTTCTCCAGACATTTTTCCATTGACACCTTAAATGTATATGGGGACTTGTAGGTATTTATAGAAGGCTTGACGTCAAACACAAATTTCTCCCCTCCCCATCTCACTGCTTGGATTTCTTAGATTAATATCCTCAGAAGGACATTCATATCGATCTCCTTCTAGCACATTTTTTGGGAGAAAAATTGGATTGCAGACTCATTGTCAAATAAAGGGATCTCTGAAAGCTTTGGTTATATGCACTACTTACTCCTGGAGCCAAATTCCATTAGAGCTGAGGGTACTATCCCCCTCCCATAACAACATTTTATTTCTGAAATTTTTTTATTTATGGTTTTATATGATGATCATGCCCCATAATTTTGTCTGCTCCATTGATGAGGTCTTATTTTATTACGTGTTAATCTATTCAAGAGCATAGGTAGATTTTCTTAAATCTATTTCAGTATGTGCAATTTTCTCACTATTCATATTTGGAAAACTTTTGGAAACATTTTTTGTACAAAGACACTATTTTGAACATATGCACTGGTACATAAACTAGCATTTTTTTCAAAAATTATAATAATTATTAATATTATTAAAAATATATAATGTTATCGCTGAGAAAAAAATTAGTTTAATATGATATATATATGATGAATTATATTGATTAAGCTTAGCAAAAATTAAAATAGAAATGAGTTATATTATCAATGTGAGTCTCATCCACTCAAACTATCTCAACAGGATTTTGGAAATTTTATTTTTCTTAAATAAATTGGTAAAATATAAAGTTTATTTTATTTTTCTTAAATAAATTGGTAAAAATGAAGGTTTTTTTTTGTCCCGAGTACAAAATCGTTATCATTACAGTTAGTCACAGTATTAGTGTGACAGAATATTCCAAAGTTGAATATAATAAAGAATGATGACATGCACGGAAGTTATGCGCAGGATGAAGTCTTTCGAGATTCATTTCACATATTAAAATTAAATTAGGAAGATATGCACAGGATGAAATATTGCAAGATTCATTTCATATATTAAAATTAAATTGGGAAGAAATTTCGAGACATTAAAAATTATGGAATATATTCACTCATTTCCTTAAAGTCAACACATTCATTCATTTCATATATTAAAACTAGCAATTGCACCAAATGTTGCAAAGGAAACGCCGTAAGGCATAAATTTGAGAAAAATCATGATATATAAAAAAATCATTGAAGATAGAAATTAGTAAACAAATTATCATTCAAGCTAGAAGATAAATACAAATCACTTACATTACACAAAATTGACAAATTTTATAACCTTTCCAAAATAGGTTGCCTCCTAATGTTCGAAGATGCTCTTTCAAGTTCCAATAAAACCCTTGTTACTTGGGGGGCTTGCTTAAGTCAATAAGTCATTTACAACATTTGTTTCGAGTGCGTTAAAGGTCCATGTCCACCCCTTGGAAATTATTTGTGCTATACTGGGTCCATAATTATCATAGGCATGGTTGATCGAAGGACGATTAAACGTTTTACATCTTTCAAAGTTGTTTGATGAGGGGTAGGCTAGAGTGTCAGTCGTATTTGACAGCTAAATTGTCGCACGACGCACAATCTACCCATCAAATTCCAACCATGGGACAAAGTAAGAACAAAGTTCAAGTCAATCATCTCTTTTATTGCTTAATCCTACCATCGATGTAAGTTCTGAAAGTAAAGGGAAAGAAATTTTGTTTGCGTGTTCAGTTGAACTTGATGGTACACGAAAGAAATTTCCTTTTTGACCTTCACGTAAAGGTGGAATTGTTTTAGTGTCAAATGCTTGAAAGATTCCTTTCATTTCCATTAAAGAAATAAACAAGTGAAACGGAGGTGAAAAAGGTTGTTTGCAGGTTAAAAACCCGCATTTAGAAAGCAACTTATCCCATGCTGAAATGATTTGTTTGGATAGCTGGATCTGATATGTACCATGCATTGTTAATGCAGGAAAGCTAAGTGAATGAATTCATAGAAGCTTCCTTTCTCATGAATGAAAGACACCTTGCGAACTATTTCTTCATATTCTTGGTATAATTGTGGGCTAGGTTTAATATATAAAAGAAACCTGAAAATGACAAATTTAGAAAAATTTAGGAGGTTATTATTTATCCATTTAAACTTATTATTTTGCACATCCCTCTATATTAAATGTTATTTTCAATTAAAAAAAAGAAGGCATATATGTTCTTTTGAATTTGATACGGAGAGAACAAGTTGCACCAGATTGGAAGGTCGAAAGAACCAGATCTGTTTCAAAACGGGGAAGGCAAATCGTGAAAGCATTTTCATATGAAATATTCAAAATAAGGCAATTCAGATAGTGAAAGCATTTTCATATGAAACATTTTAGGATCCATCCTTAGAGATCCACAAGAAAATTTCTCGGAAGAAACTGTGGCGAATATAAATCTCGTCTTCTACATCGTAGCGAATTCTACACAGGACATTAGTAGTCCATCATATTCTAATGTGGCATACAACATGTCTTCAAGGTATACAATGTGTTCAATTATTCGCCCATCATATTGTAATGTAGCATACAACATGTTTTCAAGACATTAGTAGTCCATCATATTGTAATGTGGCATACAACATGTCTTCAAGGTATACAATGTGTTCAATTATTCGCCCATCATATTGTAATGTAGCATACAACATGTTTTCAAGGTATATGAAATGTCCTCCTCCTTGTCTCGCTCAATTAGTAGCCCATAATATTGTAATGTGGCATACAACATCTCTTTAAGGTATATAATATGTCTTCTTTTTGGGAGCTATGAGCTAATAGCTATTCACTTAACATAGAAAAAGGGGAGAAGGTTAATATAAGGTTGTGGTATAGTGTGGAAAATAAAATTATAACAATATTTATTTTTTTCTTTAATTATTTACTTTTTTTTGTCATATAGTTATATGCATATGCATTTATATAGTTTTTTGTTATTACTTAATGTTATGTGACATCTTTTCCTAATGACCTATAAAATACTTGGCAATGCAATAAATTATGAATAGAGTTTAATATCATTTGTTCATTATCAACTAATAAAAGATATTCATTTCTCTATTTTGAGAATAAAATCAGTTTCAAAAGTAAATCTTCAATATTATTATTATTGATATATGGTAAATTTAAAAATATTTTTGGCTTTTAATTCTAACTCAAAACCTAAATTTATCTATCAACTTATATTTTTTACCTTAAAATTAATAAGTACTTTTAAAAATAAATCTTTTTTACTACAATAATATATGGTAAAATTAACAATATTTTTTTATTTCTCATTTAAATTTAGAAACACAAATATAAGTTTATTTTAAAACTCATCTATATCTTCCCTTTCTTAATCTAAGTGTTTTCTTATTAATTTTCAACTTAATGTTAAGTGATAACATATTCCCATACACCATCATTTCATTCAAATTTATTAAAATTAAAAATAATATAAAATTTCTTGAATAAATTATTCATAATTTAACTATAAATTCAATTGAGATTCTTAAAAAGAGTCAAGGGATCTCTACTTGAATGGTTCATGAGGCACAATACTTGCTAAGGTTTTGCAAATGGGGTAGCAAGCTAAGTGGGCTTGATTGTGGGGAAGAACTCCACAGTTAAGCGCGCTTGAACCAGAGGAGATCTGGGATGGGTGACTTCCTGGGAAGTCCTGGGTACCGGGTGAGGGCCTCGGAAGTGATGATTGATGCTATGTGATTCGTTCTCCACTTTTCACTAGTTTCAATCCCACTTCTTCACCCCTGTGAGCATCACCCGATGCAGTGAGTGCTAAGTGAACTATTCAAAAATCATGAAAAATTAGTCAGTTACGACTACCTCTCATGGAAATGGTCATACGTGAATGACTTACCTAACGCAGTTGAATCCCAAAAATGATATAATATAATGCACTGCGTAATCCCCCATACTTAAATTCAAAAAGAGTCAAGGGATCTCTACTTGAATGGTTCATGAGGCACAATACTTGCTAAGGTTTGCAAATGGGGTAGCAAGCTAAGTGGGTTTGATTGTGGAAAAAACTCCACAGTCAAGCGTGCTTGAGCCAGAGGAGTTCTGGGATGGGTGACCTCCTGG
>APFE030288020.1:0-16371 GCA_000404065.3 Pinus taeda | reverse complement strand
TAGAAGTGATGAATTTGAATTTTTCTTGGTTTTATATATAGTATTAGGTTTTCTCTCATGCTTTCTGTGAATGGCACGGGTGAATTTTATCTTACACCCACTAGATTATCGATATGTAATTTCGGTAATTTTGATTTCAAAAGATATTTTAAAGAAATGAAATGATTTCATTTGTGTATTCAATAAACACAAGATTTTATAATTTAGTAAAATATTCGCCATCCCTGGTGAGAGATTCGCCAAAAAATTATATATACATATCATATTATTGATAAAATCGCCTTCCATTTTTCCTATATACCATGGAGATTCGCCCATTTATTATACATGTAAATTTAGGGGGGGTTCTTAAAATTTTCCCTAACTTATTAACAACTGTTTAATAACATAATCGCATCCGGTTCGTCGGGAGTAGGGGAATTGGCTATCGCCATCAGCTGTACTATGGGCACAACATATAAATACCTCCAGAATGTTGTGATTGCAATTGTGGGTTCAAAAGGGATAACTTCGACTGTTCATGAATGTTGCGATTGCCGTAAAGAATAAGTCTATTGTTTGAATAATAATAAATATGGCCTCTCATCCAAATTAACGTGTCCTATGAGTATTGATGAATTCAAAGAAACAGAGGAAGCCAAAGATTGAGCATAGAGGAAGCTGAAATATCAAGCGAGCACTGAGGAAGCCGAAGCTCTAGCAGAAGTGAAAGGAACAGTAGGACAAAAATAAGTCATAGGTCCAGCAGGGTTGGGAGCAAAGAATTACATCCAAACAGATCCAGATAGTTTACAGCAGATGGTTGGATCCCTTGAGGTTGGTGCCTCAAAACTGAAAGGATTGGTGTCCTAGGAGTTGGTGCTCTGGAGGCCTCACAAAGAGTCCAATTTGGTGCTTGGCAACTGATTGAAACCATATATATATAAGATATATATATAATATATAGATATATATACTATATATATATTATATATATAATATAATATATAGACATATATAAGATATGAGATATATATAATATAATATACTAAATATATATATAATAATATATATATAGAAATATATATATATATATTGTTGCGTGACGCAATTGCAAAAGATCACATTAATAAAAGCATCAAACTCTTTGTTATCTATTTATGTGTTCCAAATATAAATGTTTTTAACTGATAAAAATAATGATTGAAAAGAAATACTGATTCACCCCCCCTCTCAGTATTTCCAACACCAACAACCCCCACTCTTTCTACATTCAAATTCATGAATTATATACAATATTCTGTTCCTAAGTCTAAGGGGGTCAGAATCCACCTATTCCCCTAATAGATAATACTAATTACATGAAAATAGCAAACAAAACCACTTTCCTAGGTACTAGGAAACTACCTTTGACCTATTTATTATAAATTTCCTAATACATCATCAACTTCTAATATTTTCAAATAAAAATTTGCTACACCTCCTAATACAATAAGAAAGCTATCCACATGATTTAAACTACTTCTAGAATCCAAAAAATTGAAAATCGAAATGAAATGGTGCTAACTATCCAGACTTGCAGCGCATTAGCCAGATGAACAACAAGTTGAATTATCCCTCCATGTTCTATATGGTTTCACGCTTCATCATTTAAAATGGAGTAAATGGGTATGATTCAAATACATCTATTATGGTATTGAACCTCTTATATAACATTCAAAGTTCCTCCATACCTCCTTTTGGACTATCCCCCATTTTCGCAGCAAAACTGTCAACTTTCGTAGCATAACTAATATTTATTTAATATATCATAAAAGGTTAATCATATTGAGATAAAATTTGGATAGTGAGTTAATATCATCATAATTATTCTCCACACAAAATTTGAGCCAAATCTAACTCGCATATTTCAAGCAAATCTGAAAATGGTTGTAGGTGCCAGTAGCTTATTTGTCGAAAAACGTCAAGCAATTTGGGCTCAAATTAATTGAGTTTATTCATCTCACCCCCATACATCTATTGTATTAATTTAAGGTAAAATGGGTACAATTTCTAATATATATGGTGAAAATATGGTGATTGTGAGAAAACACAATGCAAAAGTGCAGTGCTCCATGGTTGAGATACCTCTGGTCACTCTTTGAGTTGCTTGACGACTTCAAAAGCTATGAAAAGGCCTGAAAAACATCAGCTTCCTCCTTAGAAACTTTATTTTATGTCACAAATACCCCAAATCTCTAAATTTCACTTTCATAAAAAATGTGGCGCCAGTGAGAAAACGTAGTGCCACCTATCCTCTATAAGTTTTGAGAAACAATGATGTCTTTCAACAAGATGCATGTCCTTTTCATGACGCTAAAATAATTCTAACCATGTTTGAGACCCCTTTCAAACCTTTCTTCATAAAAAATACCAAACATTCATTTCCACACACAAAAACGCAGCGAAGCTGAGTTTTTTATTTCTTGAAGGCTTTCTATGATTTTTTTTGTTGGTTCATACATGCAACTGAGTACCCATTAAGCATTAAGGGACAAGGATAAAATTGGATTTTCACATGTGAACCCGAATTAAGCACTGACAGGAAAAATTTTGAGCATAAAAATGTATCTTAAAGTTTATAAACTTTGGTGAATCTTACTATCCCTTAATATATAAATTGTAAAAAATTTAGTGATATATTTCTAAAAGTACTCAAATTTATAATTATGTTACATATAGTCCCTATAAAATCTTGGCAGTTTTTAAGATAAAAATAGTTTTATATTTTAAAATTTGGGCGAATAATTTATAGAAAAATGTAAATTGGCGAGTCATTTTTTTGGAAAAAAACATGAGAAATTAGCACATTTGTGAATATTAGCACCTAAATTTTTCCCGACCACTAGTATGTGAGAATTGTAGCGATGTGTAGATTTGCAGTGCCCATGTGTCCCTTTTGTTTCGAATCAAAATAAGCATACCATATCTTCTGAAAGAAATGGAGAAGTACTGAGCGATGTGGAATGAAGAGGAAAGTTCAAATAATCTTGCAAAATGGCCTGGAGTGGAAATGATGACAATAATCATGATTGGGAATGGAAATTATGAATGTGCATCACCTCCTGGAAAATGTAGCACCTGGGGAAAGGAAAGGACTATCATTTTGACTGTTATCTTCCCACTGAAATCATATCCTGTCATTGAAACTACATTCAAACTGACTCACCACAAACTCCAAATCTATGCCTAATCCATCTCACGGTTGCTTTAATGTAGACTTAACCTCTAAACTTAGGTGACCCACTTATGATACTCAAGGTTTGACGATATGTGCCCGAGACTACTCTATAATGATAGATGACCCCTCATGATTCCATATCAAATCATGACTCCTTGTGACCTTATAGTTTGAATTATGGCAAAAAGACTATTTTTTGAATCAAAATATTTAAAACGACACTTTGACAAATTTTGCCTCTTTATACAAAAAACCCCTTTAGACCATGACACTCATGAAACTAGGACTAATAGTTACAGGAAATGACCTCAAATGAAATAGAAAGACAAAAGTGACTAGGATTCCTATATTATAGGACCCTAGCACCATCCACTTGAGACATGATTCCCTTTTTTTGGATTCTTGTTTTTTGGTTTCGACGTTTATAAGACACCCCTATTCTAGTGCCCCAATGATCCTATCCCTTTTTCTTTTCTCCCTAAATTCAAATATTGCAACACATTAAGAGCCTTACAGGGGTGGAGACTCATGAATTTACACCTACCACCCTTCGTATGCCATCTATTATTTTGAAGAGTGACCTGCACTTGGATTGTGATTTGCAACCAACATAAGATCATGGATCACATATCATATATCCATTTGGTTTCCCTTTTAATTTTTATTTTCATTGATAGTGTGCAATGCATATGCGTCTCTCCACAAGTGCAACCTACGACCTACCCTAATATCAAGAATGCAACCAATTCATTCCTTATGACCTTTCAACCTTCATCAACTCCAAAACCATGACCAAACTATCCTTACGCTCTGATTCACAAAGTTGCAATATCGCATCTAGAAAGGTTAGTGGTATTTGCAACCTTCTCACTGAGTCTATCATGCAACCTTGTGACCTGTGTAGACGCATCAACAATGCGACCTACCCTATCTTCTATATTTGGGGCTTGTCTTATAAGTTAAACCTATTACCTTAGAAATACCCTTTACTCATCCACCCTAACGCCCCAAAAGTGACACATTGATTTTCTAATTCATTTTTTCTTATCATTATTCATGCTAAGATGTACGCCCTATCATCATATTTTTGAAATGCAAGGTTACATTGATCTGGATTGCATTAGTATATAATATTTCACTGGAGATACGGTGCCACTGTTGGTAAAATTTTATTGTAAGCATTCTGGAAAGAGCTCTGCCAAAGTTGAAAGTAGTATTGAAGGGGTTGTGGACAGTCCACCTACCCTACCCACGTATTGAGATACTTCATGCAACACTGATAATAAAACAAAAATTTCCTTATGCTATATTTACTTAGAGTTTGGAAATAAAGACATAACGTAGAGTTAAGAGGATTTTAAGGTATATATTAATATCAAGAGACATTGGTTGTACAAAATAATTTCAA
Organism: Pinus taeda; assembly: GCA_000404065.3. Taxonomy (NCBI): domain Eukaryota; kingdom Viridiplantae; phylum Streptophyta; class Pinopsida; order Pinales; family Pinaceae; genus Pinus; species Pinus taeda. The sequence goes on along the minus strand of APFE030288020.1, from coordinate 11,764 downwards.
ACCCACTACTGTTCCCATGTGCCAAGACCATAGTATATATATTGCAACATGAAAAATGAAGATCACAAGGTGATCAAAGGGCATATTAGAGAGATTATAGCATCCTTTATCAATGTTGAAAACATGGCCTATTAAAATCTACTCGAGCAAGAAGATATCTTCAACACCAGATAGTTATTATCTTTCAAGCTTAAGGTAGACTATGTTTGTAAGATAGAAGGCCTTTGGAACTTGTATCAACTAATAATAGCCATGATGAACAGGTTGTATGGCAGAGAAGATATTGATGCTTTTCTAGGATCATGGGTTCCTTTGATGCACACAGTTTCTACTATAGGAACAATATTTAATTAGACAGGTATTGTTGCATCCTTTCTCTATTTCAACGTTTAGGTAGCCAAGAATCACACAAAAGGTCATCCATTAGAGTTTTATATGGATTCTTATCTCCTTTATGCAGTGTGTGCAAAATGTGAGTTCAAGGGATTAAATTTAAGATGGACCCTATAATTGTAACATCCCATACAAATTCATTATAAAAACTTTTGGATCCTAGGTTACAAAGGCATGTATGATACAATTGAAGAATATTTCATTTCTCTTTTGTGTCTTTCATTCTTTGGTGAATACCCTCCATGTATTTCTAAAAGTCCCAAGAAAACAATCCCTAATGTTGTATTTTGGTTCACTATTGGAGAAGCCACCTATATTATGGTTTTTGGTTCTTATAAACCTCCTCACACTCTTCCCACGCTGGTGATAGATAAGGTAATTTTACAGGATGTTACCTATCAATTGACTACTTATTAGTGAAAGGAAGAAATGGGGCCATGACCTATGTTCCCTTTGACCATTAAAGAATATACCCTCGATAACTTTAGGTAGGTCAAAGCGGAAGCTGAGGACTTGAATGGTTTCTATTTTGTTGATTTAAGGTTTCGAAAATACTAGAAAGGTATTGCATCTAAACATTGTATGAAAATTGGTTTGGGATGGTCTTACACTCATTTTAAAGGTGATGATGAGGATAAGATCACTAAATTTTATAATGCTTCAAGGGAAATAAGACCAAATGAGAATCAAGTAATACAGGGGGAGCAATCAAATAATGATATCCTAGAATGCATGAGTCTTTAAGCCAGGGAAACTGTTCTTAAAAGGAAGAAAGGGCTAGAAGGAAATAAACAAAACCAAAAGAAATATAAGGCTAAAAATGAAGGGTAAACCTAGTAGAAACCACGAGAGGAGGATAAAACTCTAAGGAAGAAAGAATAATTAAATTATGGAAAAGACAATCTCAAAAAAGGGAATATTGAGATAGCTCAAAATAAATAAGAAATGATGAAGAAAAGAGAAGAAGAAAGACTCAAAAGGGAAGAAAACAAAGAATGGCACATGAAAGAAGAAGACTATCAAAAGGAACATGAGGAAGAACTAATAAAAAGAGAGAGGAGGAAATGTGGAAAATATTAGAATAAGAAGAACAAAGAAAGAGAGTTGAAGAAGAAAGGAGACAAAAAGAGGAAGAATAGACCAAAAGGAAACAAGAAGATCTAGCCAAAAAAATTGAGCGAGATCTTCCCAACGGATAGGAGAGGAAATTAAAAAAATGATCAACAACCATAAGGATCAGAGATGCAATTAGATATGCCTCCTTTGGATATCCCACCATCTACTCCAAACATCAGTGGGAATTTTCATTTACAAGAATTAGGCATTCCAAAGGAGGAGAAAGAAAACATATTGGACATTTTGGGCTCAGTTTTTATAAATTCCAATGAAAAATTGTGTAATAAAGATGCAAGTGCTATCAAAGAATCTAGATAAGCCGATATCAATGGCCACATAGAAATAAATTATCATTAACGCAATTATGAACCCCTAAATGATTGTTTCTATTGGAACCGCTTTTGTGACAACCATGGAGTTAAATGTGAATAGATTAAATATTAAGGTTTTTGATATAAAGGCCAAGATTGTTTCATCTGAACATAGAGTTGCACATATGTAGAGTGAGAACTAGGCATCACTTTCATCCCACTCTCAGGGTAAAGGCTTACAGGAATCCATTTTGAATGAATTCCAGATACTAGAAGAAGCAACGGACTTGGTTTACATTGTAATGATGACCCTACATCAAGTCATGGCCCCATTCCCTAACATGCAAAGAAAATCGAAAGAAAGGGGAATGATGATCAAGGTAGCCTCAATAACAGTTGAAAAAATATGTGAATGGTCTAATCAATACACTCATGCACCTAAAACACTTCCAAGGAAAAATTGGATCACAACAAAAAATGACAAATTGGTTGTGTGTATCAAGAAGCAGCCACATGACATTGCCTAAAGACATGGACAGGGTGATAACATCATATCAAGAATTACTAATTCCACAAGAATACCTTGTCGAGTTGCACAATATTATTTCTATTATCACATTAGGTGAAACAAGGACAAAGGAAGAAGTAAGGAAAGATATTCAAGCATTCTTGAAACCCATTAAGCAAGTTGTTGCAAGAGATAACCTAGAAGTTACAAAGGAGATAGTTACTCAATATGTGTTTGAGCCCATGAGGCTATATACTAAGCTTGTAACTCTATCAAATTAGATCTAGGGAAAGAAGCCTACCCTAATACCAAATGTGTTTGAATTCCTATAGAGATATGGTGAGGGGTTACAACACTAGATTCTAACTCTTGTAGGGGAGTACAAATTATGGCAAGCATATTTGGTTTGAGAGTTGCAACTTGATGTCCCATACCTTTCTATCACTAGATTGGTTGATTAGCATCACTTATTTTCTCACTATTGATGTAATTTGTATTTTGTTGTGAATACATTAGCTCATAAAATAGGAAAATCCATGTGGAATACAAAAAGTCATTGAGGGTATGTGAAAAGTCATGTAATGTGAAATGTCACCTTATCTTCTGTAAATATCTCCTCATGGCTCAATGTAAAGAACTTTTAGTTTTGGACTGAATTGGTGTACATTTCTTGAGAGCTAATAAACCTTTGTGAATTTAAGTGGTTATTTTTCACTTCCACTTATGGATGTAATGGAATTTTCATGTGATGATGCTATGAGTATTGCAGGTTCTGATGGTCTTTAAGCCTAAGGGTGTAAATATTTCATGTGTTATCAATCATTATAGGGTGTCTCTTGTGGTTATCAGATGGTACATGTTGAGATTATTTTATTCTTATGTGGGTGAAATATTTTATTGATCTAAGCATATGTTATGTATGGGATTGTGCACCTTTACACACTTTCATTAGGTTGTTGGCTGTGAACTTATTTATAATTAGTGAACTAATTTCTATTTAGTACATGGTTTTTATTTGAATCTTTTCTAATATTTACTCTCTTAGGATTCATGTTAATGTTACTTAGTTGTTGTCATATACATGGAGTTTCACATGATTAAAATAGATAAGTTTCTTGTTTTCATTTTTTAAAGGTTTTATTTTGTTCTCTAACTATTGTTGTTTGTTTCATCCAAAGAGAATTGTAAGTAACATGATGGTTGTCAGGCTTACATACTGAATGGGACTCTTAAACCAAACAGTGTAGAGTCTATTTGGGATTCTACACTAGGGATATCCCCTTGTTCTTGGTGCTACATTATGGCTGTTAACATATCCAAACAAGGCATCGTGGTCTATCCCCTAGAATTCCAGGGAATTTGTGAGACCCCCTTGCTAAAGACTCTACATGCAGTTATAAATACTTAAAGGAAAGTGTTGCACAAAAAATTGTCGCCTTGACATCTACAATTTGTGTGAGTCCATTACCACTCATTACCACTCATACTTTCCTCCTTTGCAAGTCTTAAGCCTCAGTTCCTCATATCAAGCCTTGAAAATAAGAGAAAGCCCTCAAAAGTCTCTAAACCTATGGTTCTGCACTTTCTCTTTGCATTACCTGCAGTCCCGCACCTAATGGTCATGTCTCCTGCTCACCTGACTACTGTGTCTTTGTGTTATGGGTGCGGACCCCTGTAAAACTTAAAAAGGTGCAAGTATATTCTTAAAATCTCACTTTGAGTCATTTCCAAAAGCTTCTTGAAGGAATCTTGAGGTGGAAAGTTCGCTCCTTTAAGGTTCATGCATCCCATACATTAAGGAGCTAACCCCTTGATGTGAGGAGCTTATCCCTTTGAAGAAGGACTCTATCCCTTCATAGGTGGACTTGTAACCTCCTTCCTCTACAATGTAAAATGAAGCATTGGGCTAGTTACTTGGGAGGTTGAAAGCTGAATATTTTTGGGGTGAAATGTTGCTGGAACTTAGTCTTCTTAATTGAGCTTTTATGAAGAGATATTACATACCTCTTTGATCTCATTTGGAAGAGTGTAAGGCTTGTCAAAGTAAAGGAGATTCCTGTTCTGGACCCTAGGAAGAGCTTGTTCAACATCAACGTTGAAAAGGTTGTAAGGTTATTCTACTTCAAAGTTAATACAAATAAGTTTGTTTTTCTCAATAAGTTGTTGTTTTATGGTTTATTTTATGGATTCCTTGATCACCATAATGGACATGATTTATGATATTAGCTATGCAAGTGCTATTTGATGTTTTCTTGTTTGTGATTGTAGGTTCTTAAAAGGAAACTCTTTCGAACGACAGAAGGATGGTTACTACAAACTAGCGTTGGACTTAAGGTAGGGTCTAAACACCTCTATAGTTTTTATTTATGAATCACATATGTTTATATAAATATAGATTTGTTTGTCTATTTGTTGCTAGAATATCTTTTGATGCTAGGGATATCGGCCTTGTTTGCAAGATCGATTTATCTGGCCAACAAATTGGCGACTTCACTGGGGAATTAAATTTGGTTTTCGGTTTTCCTTTGTCTTTGACTTGAGAAATGTATTCTCGTTTCTAGTTTTTGCTTGATGTGTGTTGGATTGGGTAGTTTTTAGAATCTGGATTATTTTTTGTTTTTTTCAAAGTTTTCAGGGGACTGCACTTTCTCTTTACAGACAGTGTGGCATCTCCGCACTTTTCCTTTAGTGCACAGAGCAGTACTGCATCTGGTTCTTCTGGAAGCCTGTAGACCCTATAAAATTAAAAAAAAAAAAACTAAAATGTTTCCTTCTAGTTAAGTTTAGGTTTCATTTACGACCTTTAGTGTCTACCCAGATCTGCATGTGTTCTGTCAAAAATCTCTTGTGAGTGAGTTCCATTAGTATTTTTGTTTTAGATGATTTTCTAGAAGTTTTGCACGCCTGGGGTGGTTTTCACTTGGTCTCTGTAGTGACTCAAAGATCAGAAGCCTCAGAAACCTTAGGTTACCCTGGTGTCTTTTTTTCTTCTTGATGAGCCTGACTGGTTTGTGAAATTTGTCCTTTGTGAGAAATAAATTTAGTTTTATATTTGCAAATCTTTGAACGAACTTGGTTATAAGTTTTGAATTTCATTTTTATAAAAGAAAACATATTTGGATTTTTTTGATTGATTTGTTATTCTGAATGAATTAATCCTTAGTTTACTAAACAACTAAGTAAAACGTCCTCAAAAATAATTGAAGCTTTTATACAATTAGGTTTTTAGAAGTTTTTAAATCTCAAGATTAGTTTTTGTAGTTTTGAGTGTTTCTAGAACTGGTAGATCTCTTTTGAAAGAAATTGTTTTTGTAGTTTCGAGGTTTGAAAAAGGAAAGGGATTTATTGTGAGCATAATTAGTAGTCTCATTTTGAGTTCTTATTGAAAAAGAAAAAAGATTTTCTTTTCATTTACATGTTGAAAGAAATATTTGTTTCTCAAATAATTGCATTCTCAAGCTCTTTCTTTTAGCTAGAAATTTATTGAAAGAAAAATGAATTGTTTATCATTTTAGGTGCATTTTTTAGTATTTTTCGAGTCGAGTCTTCACACCATCAAAGTTTCATTTCCATACGTATTGACTTAAAGAAAAACCTATAAAAGCAACGCTTAATTAAAATTGATCTAGTAATTTTTTTTATTTCTAGGGATCTTATCATCAATATAGCTTAGGCTAGTATCTTGGAGTAAAGAGTAATTAACTCTCCAGGATAGTTAAAACAAACAAGTAGATATATCTTGCGGTAGGAAATAAATCCAATCACTATAAACATTTTTATATGGCGGTCCTACTGTTCCTTTGGGGTACCAGTCACTTTCTGGTACTTTTTTAGGAGCAACTCCTCGACCGACTAAACATTAGTTATCACCTGGTAATAATGGAACTAAAACATTGAACACAGAGTAGATTTGTATGATGTCTGGTAGTATGCCAAATCCTTAACCTCCATGTAGTCAATTACCGCCTGGGGGGGCAAGGTAGTCAGTTACCGCCAGGGGGGCAAGGTAGTCATTTATCACCTGGGGGGCAAGGTAGTTAGTTACCACCTAGGGGGAAACCTCAAGGTAGTCAGTTACTACTTGGGGGGAAACCCTAAGTTAGTCAGTTTCTGCTTGGAGGGCTACCTCAAGGTTTTCAACCTTCACGACAGTACATACCCCAAGGTCAACCCCAGACTAAGTATATTCCTCAGGATGCTTATCAACCCTAGATTCAGTACGTGCCTCAGGGCTATCAACCTCAAGGTCAGTACCCAACTCAAGGTTTCCAACCACCTTCTGGTCAATCATTTTTACAAGGAGCTAGAAATGTACCGCTTAATTATCAGCCCTACATTCAACCAGGTTATGGTCCTCCATATGCTCAACCTTTTATGTGTCCTAGAATGAATATGGTGTGGTATCCATCTCAAACTCAACAGACTTTGCAACCTAATGTGCAGTTATCTAATCAAGCTAGATAGCCTTTAGTTTCTAGTTCAATCTAGCAACCTGTCCAACCTACGGTTCAAACCTCTGCACCTAGTTTAGTTCAGTAGCCTCTACCTAGCTCACCTCAGAATCTAGCTCAAACTACTACTGCAATTGCTGCATTTTCTGTTCAACCTACCACACCTGTTTCTAGAGTAGCTGTAGCTCCAGTTTCTACTATCCCTGCATCAGTGCAAACTCCTCAAGTCTCTATACTACAGTCAGGACCTACAGTTCAGAATTTGGTCCAAATGCCTGCAGGACATGTTGGTCCAAGTAGGATTGCTACAAGTCAACCTCAATTCACTTATCAACCATACCAAGGACAATATCAATCTGTTTCTACTGTACAAAACCTAGTTTATCATAATCAACTGTATCCTAGCTATACTTATCAACAACCTCAACAACCCCAGTTTGGTTTGGTTAATATTGGTTTCCGAGGAGGTTATAACATTCCTAATGCAAATCCAATTCCAAGTTATCCTGGATATCCTCCTCCTGGAGTTGGTCTCATTACTCAAGGTTTTCACAAACCTAACCATCAGTTACCATTTATTGAAACTTTGGATTTCCCTGATTTGTCGCGCATTACAAATGATCTGATTTACTATCTTCTGCATTGACTGCCAATGCCTAATAAGTTGCCCAGTGATATCTCAAAATTCGAGGGTAAGTCAGGTGAGGATCTGTCAAATCATGTGATGACTTATCACCTCTGGTGTGCATCTAATTCAATCATTGATGATTCAATTCGATTGCGTCTTTTTCAAAGAACTCGTATTGGTCTTTCCGCCAAATGGTACATTGAGTTACCACGAGGATCTTTTTATAATTTTAGTTACTTAGCCACTTCTTTCTTAACTTATTTTCAGTTTCCTGTCAGATATAACAATGGCACGGAACTGTTAACTTCACTAAAACAATCCACGTCCACATATATTTCTGATCATATTCATGAATGGCGACATAGAATGCGTTTAGTGAAAGTTTTCATTCAGGATCAAATTTTATCGGAATGGTTCGTTAAATCATTGTTAGCTAAAATCACTGAAGATGTAGCTAAGGAAGGAGTTGTCACTGAAGAGAAATTCATTTCTCAGGCAAAGTATCTTGACCTCGTTTATACGCAGTGAGGTACTCTATAAGAAAAAATCCCTGATCTTCCAAAACCTACAGCTCCTTCAGGGTCTCATGCTGTTGACGATATGATTGGTTCAGTTAGTATTAAAAGCAAGAAAAAATATTCAAAGAATTCTTCTCCTACAATAACTTTACCTGATTCCACGAAAGGAGATTCTTTCGCTGAAATTTCTGCCAACATCCATGTCGTAGATTCATCTACAACCAAATCCAGTAGTAAAGAGAAAGGGAAGAACAAAAACAATCAAAATTCAAAAGATAAAACAAATAAAAATGAATCTATTGACAAAAAACAAAAACCTTGGTATCCTTGTTTTATTTGCGACAAGGATCATTTTACCAAAGAATGCCCATATCGAGCAGAGTTTTCAAAATTCGTTAAAGGTTCTCAAATGCCTACTATCTTAAAGGATCCTTATCCTACTCAAGAAAGTAAGATGGTTGCTTCTTCCTTGAATACCTCAGAAGAACCCATTATGATGATGTCTCATGTCAGGATTGTGATACGATTGCAAGATTATGGTAGTAAAAATCCTATTGATGGTAAAGAAGAAGAATCTTCTAATTCAAACACATCAATGACACCTCCTCCTGGTTCTGATCCACTACATATCGAAAAACCCAACCCTGACTTAGTAATCAAACCACCTGTTAAAGGTATATTTCGGAAATCAACTTTCAATCCACATGCGAGAGCTACTCAAAATTATAACATTGTTGAAGACTTAGCCATTGCCCCTTCAGCAATGTCCACTTTGGAAGTGTTGCAATCATGCCCAACATAATGTAAATTACTATTGTCTGCTATAGGAGCTGTCGATATTCAGGATATAAACCTAATAATCTTCGATTTAGAGAATGTATATCCCGCCTTTCTCATCAAATGGCTTTCCAGATTCCAGCGTTAGTAAAAAACAGACCTTACTTTTAGACTGTGATTGATGAAGGGACTTCTATGTGTATTATGTCGATCCAGTGTTGGAAATCACTTGGCTCTCCTACACTCAATTAGTCTCCGACAATTCTGAAGGCTTTTAATGGCCAAGGATTCCATCCTTTTGGTATTTTGGAAGATTTACCTATAGGGGTTGAAGGAAAAAATATAAATCTATATGTGGAAGTGGTTGATTACCCTCTAGATTACAACCTTCTCTTGGGTCGCAGTTGGTTTTATGCTATGACTGTTATTGTTTCATTGGTCTTTCAGCTTATTAAGTTTCCTCATAATGGAAATATCGTTACAATAGATCAGCTGAGTTATTTCTCATCTGACCCAGCCTCTACAGATAGCGTTCAGCACGTCGTTAAAATGACTATCCCTTACAAGGATGTTGGAGTAGGTTTGATTAAATATTTTGGTTTACTGGGAACTTTTTCCTTCCCTCCTCCTAACGTATCGCCTTCTATTGCAACTATTCATATGATTTCATCAGACACTATTTCTTTTGATGATCCTTGGATCATACCTTCCGATTTTGAGGTGGATTCATTTGATGGCGTGATGCCTATGAGTCCCTTTGAAATTGCATGTCAGGCTATACAGTCGTTTTCCAATTCTTGACCAATCGCGAGGGTATTTTCTTCCTGTCTCAACCTCGTTAAAAAATGAAATCGGATGTTGCGAGGATAGTTTGTTCCTGTCTCAACATCGTTAGAAAATGAAACTGGATGTCGCGAGGATAGTTTTTTCTTGTTTCAACCTCGTTAAAAAATGAAACTAGATAGCTGGAGCATAGTTCCTTGTCTTGTGTCAAGCTCGTTAAAATATGAAACAAGGAGACATGAGCATAGTTCCTTTTCTTGTGTCAAGCTCATTAAAAAATGAATCAAGGATTTTAGAGCATAATTTCTTGTTTTGTGTCAAGCTCGTTTAAAAAATGAAACAAGGGTTTTGAGGATAGTTCTTTTCTTATGTCAACTTCATTAAAAAATGAAGCAACTCCCTTTCCAAGTCGATTCTTTCCAAGATCTCAAAAGTGAACCTTCATTCCATCCACTTGGTTGAATGCAATGAGGCTTGGGGGCCATGTACCTCATTTTGACTCATTATGCGGGGGGCATGCAAACTTATAACAAGCATATTTTTCATTTCAAGCTTGTGTAAACATGAAACTAAATCCAAGAAGAGTTCTCTATGGTTCAATCTTGTATAAAAATGAACCCATATCCATTTTACATCTCATGATTGTCGTTTTCATCTGCTAAATTTTGCTAGATGAGACTTGGTTGTCTTCATTCCATCGCCACCATCTCTTTGGCTGATCATACGCTTCCACTTGATTGCTTACCCTTCCTGAGGGACCACATCTATGAGTGGTTTTATTAGCCAGCCTCTTAACCATTACATGTTTTGAGCAGTTCCACCATTGCCGGAACCAGTTGCTACCCTTTATACCACTTGTTCCTCTAGGATGAGTCTTCTTTAAGCTCTTTTCTGACTCATAAAATATGAAAAGATTATTGAGTTTTTACTTTTTTAACTCGTTAAACAGAATTAAAAGGGCGGTCCACTTATAGCTCTTTTCTGACCATATAAACATGAAAAGATTTCCAGACTTTTGTCATTTCAAGTTCAATATTGGTTATAAAATGACATGTCTTTGATCGCTTTTTTACTTTTTCGGATCAGAGCCACTAATTATGACAAGTACTCCTTGATCATAATGGTCAAGCGGTTCTCTCAAGTATTCTTTTATACTTTTTCGAGCTTGGGGGACACAAATTTACGAAAAAGGACACCCATGGCGTTTTCTTAAGTTTTTCTTTTGACTCCCTAAAATTGAAAAACACGGAGTTTTTCCTATACTGGACTCATTAAAATTTAACAGTAAAGGACATGTTCAATTTTAAATAATAATGAACCACTCCTTCATAGGGTTTGAATTCTAAACTAAGTTGGACTCATCCAAAGGATGAGCTTATAAACAAGAAAATGTTATCCTCCTCAAGCTTGTCAAAAATAATGAGGTACTTTCCAGAAATGGTGGGGGAAAAGAGAGAAAAATGAACTTGTTTGTTACACTTTATGTTTTATAAAAGCAGTTAACCACTCTTGAACACGACACTTTTTGTTCACCTGGGTTGGGAAATCATTTGCTTAATAGTTAATCAAACCATATTGAAAGTCTTCAGCTAGTTTCTGGGTATTAGCTTTGGGTCAATTGACACCAAAACATCTGCAGTGGCGTCATGTGTTCAAGAGGTTAGTTCAAATAAACCATTCATCTACAAAATATCTTTCATTCATTTTTGACCATCCCTGAGTCAATCCTTACCAAAATATTTCTTCAAAACTTGATCTATGATTTCGTGTTGTGGGCTTGCCTATGATAGATCGCTCTCTATCAACTTCAGCTCATTATCTAGTAAGATGATCTAGAAATCATCAGTACGTTGAAATCTACATGCCCTAATGGAAATTTTCTCGCCTTCAACGATAGGTTTCATCATTGAACTTCGATCAAAGGATTCAATGACATGTTCGACATCAGCTCATTTATTCACATTTCATGGATTGTACTGAGTACTTTGAGAGCCATTGACATTACTGGTAGTTTGTCTCACACTTGTTAATAGTTCACATCATTGATTGGTAATCAAGTGGTTTCTACCATGTTCGACTTTGACACATTCATTCACATGGATAGAATCGTACTAGTTCGGGAAGCAGAAATCAAGACCCTGGATCTAGTTTCTACCATCCAGGCTGCGAGGAATTTTGTTATTCATTATACAGTGGACTATTCATAAATAGATGTTTGTGCCCATACTATGTCTACACATGTCTATACTCGTGATGTACTACAAAATCATTCTTGTATC
>APFE030288015.1:134739-171129 GCA_000404065.3 Pinus taeda | reverse complement strand
ATATTAAAAAAGTCCATGGATTTAGATCCAATAACAACCCAATTCTGCCGCACCTTTGAAACAATTCACCTCTCAATCATAAATCATAGAAAATAACATAAGGCTTTTCAAATCAGGCAAAAAATTTATAAGATATGATTCAAAAGGGGAAAAATCCAATTATAATAAATTGATGATGGACCATCATTCAACTCAATGGTTACTATTTCAAAGATCCGAGTATGAATGTTTCTTTACCTCAATGTTTATCTACTACACTGACTCATAAATATGTGCATGTCCAATTTCATTATGGATTTCAATTTTTTTTACAATCAATCATTTTTTAATTATTTGGATAAGTAGAAAAATTGAGAGATACACACACAAAGGAACAATTTTATTACATGCTACAAACTACATGGATACATCACATATTTATGGTGGTTGTGATATCCAACTAATTCCAAATATGAATAGCGAAGTTGATATATCCTCTGAACATCCACCTACAAATATGCAACCAATTCTAAACTGAGCATGGAAAAAATGTCTTCCATGTCTCTCCCTTAATTCTTACATGCACACTTACAATACATATTATAATAATATAATTGATCTTAGTCTCACTACTCTTCATCAACAACTCTACCCAATTTACAATCTTCTAGACTCCATTATTTATCTCTCCACATCCTTGATCTTACCTTTCCAATAATTTAAAGTACACCCACTTTTGAACATCTTTTACATTAGTGGAATTTTGAGGTCTAAAATGGGCCTTCTAAAAAAATCTACAACCAAAATAAACTTTATAAGAACCGATAGGATTCAAGATGATGATGTCGACCATGGGGATAATTCACCATTTTTTGGGTAAAAAAGTAAAAAGATTAAAAATAATAACATAATAAAAATACTTTTTCAACTTGTATTTTTAACTCATCTCTCTAAAGTTTTACTCAAATTTCGAGCATGATTACTCACTGGATGAGAAATTTAATTCCTCATCCAAGCAGTACCCATTTTGAATACTTTTGATGGACCCTACTACACAAAAAATTAGAATATATGAAAGCACGTGACCACAATCATGTTTCTCATGTATTTATCATTTTTTGTGTAATAGGGTTCATCAAAAGTATGCAACATGGGTACTCCTTGGATGAGGAATTAAATTTTGCATCCAACAAGTGTTGTTTGTCAAAATTTTAGTAAAATCATAGATAGATAAGTGGAAAATACTAATTGTAAAATTAGTTTTTTTCTTTTTCCCTCTTAAATTTGATGATGTAATATAATATTACTTTACTATCTCCACTATCATTTTATAATTTCCTTAGGAGGCCCATTTTAGACCTCAAAATTCCCCTAATGTTAAGTTTTCAAGATTAACAATATTGACAACTCGTCTCGTCAGGGCTTTTGCGATAAGAGGTGTCAAGTAATGAACCATCGTATGGGCCAATCACCATCTGTTGGATATTTTGCTTTCGTCTATCCACCTGTTGTTAGAAGACAATATGAATACTAAATGCCTTCAAAAATTGATCAAACAACTTGACTTGCTTCACACACATGTATCTCATATTGTGACCTGTAGCCATTGTTCACTTGTTTCTGAGCGCTAAGAACAACAAACCATAACAGTATGAAAACAATAAAACTAGTAATGTGTTTAAGGGTTTCCGACCCCAAAAAACCACTGATTCAAATTATGCAATAATATTCATTAATTGGTCCTTCATTATAAATTTTGCACACTAAAATAAAATTAATAACTATTATTTTAGATCAAGGATAGGGCGAATTGTCAAGAAATGATGTAAATATTGCCCAGATTGCAACATATGAACATAAGCCACTATGGATCCCATCACAACAGAATCTGCATGCATGGAATGTGGCCCGATGTAGAGGAATTGTACCCTTGGGGCATTCATGTTGAAGCCTCGTCTTTCCATTTACTGGGGTTGTTCCTAGTTGTTTCCAGAAATGAGGAGATGTAAGAACGAATTCAGAGACAGATGCATAAATGCTCTTAAGAAATGTTCTCACGGAAGATATTTTCGAGGGGTGAGCTCCTGTATCCTCAAACAACACTCGCAGGTTTTCCGTAGGCTTCAATAATGATCAGAGGTTGTCAGTAGACTTCAATAACGATCGAGGAACGTCGTACAATTTCTCAGAAGGATCTCCAAAATTTTATTCACACTTGATTTTATTATAGCATCCTTCGTAATCACATGTATTTGGGCAGTTTTCTCGGATAGAAAGAAAAAAAATTCAATAGCATCCAATCTACTCGTCATTGGTCCATGCATGGATTTTTCCCATACTTCCAAGATCTAAAGCAACAATATCATTTCCAAAACAATTGGCTATAATCTGTGATCACTTTATCAAAATCAGGTCACTACCGAGTTGATCTTCTCCAGACGTAGGTCTATGTGTGAAGATCATATTATATTGGTTCGTGTTGCTAGCTTTCCACACTGCACACATTTCCTCCTCGCGCAGCTAACCATCATGCCTCCATGCACAGGTCTCACATTGGTCTCCACTATGTTGACTTTGACGCAACAACTTTCACATTGTAAATCCTCCACGGTGCAAAAATAAGAGAAGATGTTGACGCCAACGACGAAGGAGTCTGCACTCACATTTGGACGAAGGTTACCTTACGACAAGAGGAACAAGTTATCCCTCCTATACCGGTCCGCTGCAATACTCGACAGAAAGCTTATTGAGCAGGATTCATCATCGCAGTTCCAATGTACGTTGGCTCACACTCCTCTATTGCCTTCCCCCCAAGGGGAGCCAAGGACCAGCACTTACGAGCTCTGATACTAAGTAGAAAAACTGAGAGGTGCACACACAAATGAACAATTCTATTAATTCCAAATATGAATAAGGAGGAAAAGGTCTTTTCTCAATAGCCACCTACAAATCAGAAACCAATTTTAAAATTAGCATGAAAGAATTATCGTCCAAATAGATAACCCTTAAATTTTATAATAAATATCACTATTTAATGCTAGTGCTTTCTTTGACCAAGGAAATGACGATTTCTCAACGCAAAATTTCTCCACTTTAAGATTATTATAATGAAGGTTATATGATATTAGCCTTATTTTCAAGAAACATAATGAGTGTTTACTTCCTTTAATAAACAAAATAATATTATATTCAAAAAGCTTAAATTCTGGAGATTTTATAATAATAAAATATATATTTAAAAATTTGAATGGACAATTTCCTTTCCATTAGTGGGGAAAAATAAACTAAATTAAAAGTAAATTTTAAATTGTAAAATCTGTATTTAGATTATATTTAAATATTTTAAATTGTAAAATTAATAACATATAATTTAAAAATTTGAATGGACAATTTCCTTTCCATTAGTTGGGAAAAATAAACTAAATTAAAAGTAAATTTTAAATTGTAAAATCTGTATTTAGATTATATTTAAATTATTTTAAATTGTAAAATTGGTATTTAGATTATATTTAATTTATGTTTTGTATAGATATGAATGATAGACTGTGAACCGGATATATCTAAAATTTTGCTTTCCAAATAATTAATATTAAAAATACTTTTTAATTCGGGAAATGGTGTTTTCCAAACAATTAAGATTAAAAATACTTTTTAATTCGTGAAATGGTGTTTTTTAAATGGGTTTTATAAAAATATAAAAACCTCGTGAGATATTAGCTATCCATTTTTCAGCCAAGTGAATAGATGTTGAGGCAAGCCATTTTCATCCTTAATTTGCCTTCCTACATTTCCCAATTTTTCATTATTGGGACTCCTTGCGCGAAATCTTCCGAGTAGGTAGGAGAATATGCCCAGGTTAGAAATTGGAAAAAAATTCTAAGAGAGTAATTGAGAATACTTTTGGTAGAGTTTGGTTTAGCTCTTGTGGTAGAGTTTGGTATGGTGCAACTCTTATACTGCTTCTTACAGGAGGCTTCCTTAGAATCGCATTTTAAATGGGAAAATTAAAGATCTAAATATGACGGAAAAGTTTAATGGAGTCACATAGAGAAAGGATGAAGAAATTTGGGCTATTCCAACAACACAATTAAAAGCATTACCCATCTTAAATCGGATTTCAGATTTCTAGTGGAATCTCTAGAAATAGAAGTTTTTTCTTATAAAAACCCTCTCAATATTGTTGAGAAAATGTGATGTGTTGTGTACCCAATATCATTGATGGCGAGTAAGGATAATCAGGGTTGTTTTACTTTCTATTAAATATCGTTGATAACAACGAGTAATGCTAATCACGGTTATATTAGTTTCTGGTAAATATCATCCATAACACCGAAATGTAAAGATTCAAGGATGATTCGTGTATGGCATCTTGAGAACATGTAACATATGTGAGAACAAATTATAATTTTTTTTATAAATAGTTTATTAAGTTCACTAATTAACAAATTATTCATATTGAAAACAAATTCTAACAAATTCCAAAGTTTATCAACTTATTCCTATTGAAAACAAATTCTAACAAATATCAAAGTTTATTGGTCAATAAAGTCAACATCCTGAACCTGAGGTTTATTAGTTAATAAATTCAACATCCTAAACCTGAGGTTTATATAATTGATTTATCAACTTATTCCTATTGAAAACAAATTCTAACAAATATCAAAGTTTATTGGTCAATAAAGTCAACATCCTGAACCTGAGGTTTATTAGTTAATAAATTCAACATCCTAAACCTGAGGTTTATATAATTGATTTCAATGGTGCAAATTTATTATTCAAAAAGAATTCAGTAAATAGTCACTTATAAAGGCCAAAGATCTAACCATTAATGGTTGAAATCATAATATTTTAACTGAATTTTAGTAAGCAACATATTTATTGAGGAAGATTCTTCAAAGGAGAAGACACATTTATGAGAAGAAGATACGAAAATTAGAGTTAAAGGAAACCATATCTATTTTATCACAATCAATTTCAAATTGGGTTAGTTGGTTTCAATTGATTAGTAAGATTAGTAATTTTAAAGGATTAAACTAGAACTTAGTTTATAAAAACAGTTTTAATAGTTGTTTTAAAAAGTGAATAAATATTTACCATTGCTAAATATAATAATATTTTAAATTTAAAGTATATATTATTTAATTTAAGATTATTAAAATAAATGTCTTTAGAAGTGAACTTGGTAAAAGATTCTTTTTTCTTTATAGATCTATTTGCACATTGCTCCATGTATTTATTTGTTAGACTTTTATAAGGAAATCTTTATTATCTTTAATCAAATAATCTTACAAATAAATATATGAGGTGTTGTTTCAATATAGGGAAATTGTATTGGACACACAATCAATTGGTTGAGAGAATATCTCAACCATACACTAATCTAAGAAACAAGTCCTAACTAATAGGAACGAAATCGTTTACATAACAAGAATCATAACTGCGACAAGTAGGAATTACATTTTCCAACACAACCCCTTAATGACTACTTGTCTTGATATCAATTTTCAAAGTCTAGTTGTGGTCAAACAAAACAAAAGAATATGTCAATGTCCATATAAAGGAGCAACCATCCACTGGCATGCATGCATGCCAACTGTTCCAACCACTAGTTTACTAGGATGCCCTTTGCATACATGGTTCTATTAACCATTATAACTTCATACATGTACTTGTACGTGAAAATCCCCCTCCATCATCATCATGAGTTTTATCGGATTACCCATAACCATGCTTTGGGGTTTATCAAATTACCCTCAACTATTCCAGCAATGGCTCTCAGCCACCAAGACTCAACTCAGCCACCAAGGCTCAACACTTCCATTAAGACATTCAATTCAACCATGAAGGCTCAACACAACCACGAAGGCTCTAACACAACCACGAAGGCTCAGGAGAGACCTGACTCAACCAAGCCCAGGGTTTTCTCGGCTGACCCTAAACTATGCCTACAAGAATCTATGTCCACTTCACTCTTACATGTGATTTATGGCTTACCACAAAGTGACACTCGAAAATGGTTTCCGTCTGACCACAAACCTTCAATTTCAACATGGTTTTAAGATTGCCACTAACTTTATGGGGGTATACATGCCTCATTAAGACTACATTATACACTCTAGTTCTTGGAGTTACGAGGTACATACATTATAAATACAAGTACAAAACATCCTAGACTTCTTACTAATAAAATGTGTGACTCATAATAGAACATGCTAGTGAATATATTCCACAAAGTCACACAAACTTTAACTTAGTTGTCCATCATCCTTTAATGGCTATTGTTGCTCCTTTTCCTCTTCCTTTAAAATTGTTAACATATGGGGCATCTTTATCTTTGTCAATTAAGTCTTCGAAGTCTATGATTAATCTCTCATTTGTTAGGGTAGCCAATTATAACAAAATAACTTCACAGGTGGCTAATATCAATATGTATATTGATTTTAATTCCCAAATAATTGCATCATAAAACAATTTCGCTTACCGAAGCATACACAACCATGTTTTACTTTAGCCATCGTTAAAATTGGATAAACGAAGAATATGCCCCCTATATCAGAGTTCAATAGCTCTTCCCTAAATGTAGGATTTCCACCCCTTAATGTACTATGGATAACTATCAATGTCTTTAGTGCAACCGGTTATGAGTTTTGGCCAGTCGGCTAGAAAAAGCATGTATACAATAAGCTACATCCGCCCGAAGCCAAGATGATGAGGTCGTCAGAAAATGTTTTGTGACATGCCTTTCCTTTGGAGGACACTCGACATGATTGTTGGCCTTGAGCACAATGACGTCTAACTCCTTTTAATTGTTATTTTCGTTGCAAATTGTGAAAACGAGTTTTTTGCTTTTGCAATATTTTCAGAACAATTTGATTCAAATTCCTGATACGAAGCTGGTTGTGATGATAATGGGGCACCATTATTAGGCTCCACAAGAGGACCATTAAAAACTAGTAGCAGGTTCTGATTATTGATTGAAGATGGGTGCCACTATCAATGAATTTTCACGAGTCATCGAGTGTGTCCATGGGCCTGTCCAGCGCCGCAACTTTGGCATTTAGCTAATTCCATTGGAGTGAGGCCTCCCTCTATCCTTGACAATGCGGTCACATGCTTCATTGAATGGCGTCTGGTCCTTGAGGTCCACCGGCGACAGAAAGAAATCATGGAGAGCCCCTGCACATTGAAGGTCATTTGTTTTACCATCCAAGATTCCTGCATTTTGGTCCTGGTGTGGTGCAGCACAACTTCACTAAGTTTGAACAACATTATCATAAAGCACCCCACGTGGGCAATGTTGTCGCCATCCACCATCTTTCACAAATACCTTAATAAGGTTGCACTCAAAGCCACTCGCAAATCTTAGCCAACAATGCATAGATCGAGCAGACTCATATCTGAGGATAATAAACACACCACCGACGTCTTTGCACCAAAACAAAGCCTCCATGCCTTAGATGTCAGATCCATGCTTCGCTGCGTAGATCCACGCTAATCTAGGTTCAACCATGCTGTGGGCTGATCCACGCTTACTTATCTACACTGGAGGATGCCTTCGCAGATCTAAGGCTTGACTCGAGCACCCTCAAACCTCTAGGCTCATCCAAAATTCAATTGCACAACTATTGGAGACCGACCCCATTCTCCAGAAGGGCAACGAAAATGCTCGTCTTTCATCCTTCGGCAGAGTTGTAGTAGGGAATAAGGGTGGCTCCTCCTCGCCCTCCACTTCCGACGACAAAAAATCAGGCCGCAATCGATCAACCAAGCACATTCGGCAGCAAATGAAGCACTAACAGCTCCCCGCAACACTATAATATCTCTTGTTATGCTCACCGCCGGTTAGCCAATCGTCAAGCAATCTGGACCTGTAGGCAAGGGATCTCAGCCTTGAAGCAATGTCAGGCCTCGTGCCACGAAAAATGTGAAGAAAATACACCAACCACTGCGTTATTTTGCCAACTCACTACGATACATCATGCGATCTGCCAACTCACCATTGCAGTGGTCCGCCAACAATTCAACGATCCGCGAAACAATAAATCAATTTACAGAGGGGCATGATCAACACTGGGTCGTCAAGAGAGAAACTCATATAATATCCAACGATACAATTGAGTGATAATCGATTAACAGCTTTACTATCACACAACACCACACTCCCTTGACTCTCCCAACACTCTACTCTCTTGACTCTCCCAACACTCTGATTAATGGACAAAAAAAACTAAAACAATAAAAATATACTCTCTTATTGCGTCAGCCCACCAGGGGCTAAGGCTTAGGCCTTTACAGACTGTGATACTATGTTAAATTTCCATAAGGAAATTTATATTATTTTTAATCAAATAATGTTACATGTTAAATTTCCATAAGGAAATCTATATTATTTCTAATCAAATAATGTTACAAATAAATATATGAAGTGTTGTTTTAAAATAAGGAAATTATCTTGGACACACGATCAATTGGTTTAGCGAATATTTCAACCACACACCAATTTAGGAAACAACTCCTAGTTAATAGGATCAGACTCCTTTACATAGCAAGAGTCACAACTGAAACAAGTAGGAATTACATTTTTCAACATTATTAACAAAGAAGGACTACATAGTAGCTAGTACCTATTGCTTAGCTTAAATATAGCTTAATGAAACAAAAAAGGGACAAACTTCTTTACATAACAAGAATCAGAACTAAGACAAGTAGACAAGTAGGAATTACATTTTCCAACATTACTAACAACGAAGGGCTACATAATAGCTAGTACTTAGCTTAAATATCCCTCAAAGAAACAAAAAAGGAACAAACTTTTTTACATAGCAAGAATCAGAACTGAGACAAGTGGGAATAACATTCTCCAACATTATTAACAATGAAGGGCTACATAGTAGCTAATACTTGTCGTTTAGTTTAAATATAGCTTAATGAAATAATAAAATAACAAAGAGAAAGATTTCATCACAAAAATCAAACAACTAATAAAGTATTGTATTGTTAAATGCTATAGCCAAAAATTAAGAAATCTAATTTAATAATATTGTTATATATATATATATATATATATATAATTGTTTATAATTAAATTATTAAAATATATTTTAATATAATAATAAGTCACTTTAAATCAAAGATATTATGAAAAATTATAATTCATGAAAATAGAAATAATAGAAAAAATCAAAAAATCAAAAATTAAAAAGTTAAAAAAAAAATTAAAAAAGGAAAAAAAATTAATTAATTAATAACTCGTATAGATGGGAACTACTAAACCGCCCATAATAAAACCTCAACCATTCACATTAGAAATAAATAAATTTCAATAATGATAATAAAATTAAAACATTTGATAAAAACAAACGGTAAAAATTGAAGTCAAAGTTACACATAAAATACGGCTATCCAATGCTATGGTTTTTTTGACCACGACAATGACGGTGTACCTACATAGCTTGCCATGGCAAAATATCCCTATTTCCTGATGAGTATAATGAAGGTTATATAATGTTAACTCTATTTTCAACATAAATAATGCGTGTTTATTTGTTTTAATAAATACAATGATATTAAATTTAAAAAAATTGAAGTGTCAAATGGTTTGATGGATGATATTTTATAATAAAAATGTTTTTTTATTTAAAATTGCAGATGGAATTTAATTGTGAAAAGAAAATTTTAAGTTGTAATTATATAACTACAATTTCAATTTAAACTATATTAATTTAATATTTTAATAGTAATAAAATAATAACGATGTAACTTGATATATTTCAATGTTTTTTTCAGTTGAATAAAATATTTTAATTTATGTAATTAATTAATTAATATATTATTTTTTTATTCAATAGTAATTTAATTAATATAATATAATTTATTTTACTATTTGAGTGGAATGGTAGTTTTTAAAATGATTATTTAAAAATGCACAACAGACCTGAAATTTTAACCATGCATTCTCACCCAGAGTAAATAGATGCATAGGCGGTAAATTTTCATTTTCGCTACTCTCTCTGTGTTAAATCTTCCGAGCAGGCCACTGGGAACACTTCTTCTAGAGTTTGGTCTAGAAGATGCCGGGAACTCTTTTTGTAGAGTTTAGTCTGGTGCAACATTTGTACTTCTTTTAAGAGGCTTCCGTACGATGGCATAAATGGGCAAATTCAAGATTTGCATATGATTAAAAAGTTTAATGGAGTCACATTGGGAAAGGGTGGAAAACTTTGGGCTATTCCAAAACCATTAGAACATTTTCTTGAATAGCATAAATGTAATGGGATCATATTGGGAAAGGGTGGAGAACTCTAGGATATTCCAAAACCACTTCTAAATGAATTTGTGGGTAGAAATAGTTTTAGATATTTTGTAAATTGAATAAGTGCTTTGCACGTGTTTATTTAGGCTGAGAAAATATGATATTGTGTGTATCCAATATTGAAGATGGGGAGTTAAGGCAAATGATGTTAGTTTTAGTTTTTGGTAAATATCATCTATAATATATTCAACTATAGTTTTAGTTTTTTGGAAAAGTCACATTGAAGATTTTGTTCAACTCGTTTTGAACCAGCAAGTTATATTGAAGATTTTGGTCGACTTGTTTTGAACTAGCAAGTATGGTTCATGTCTTGAAAATAACCACACTTGCTAGTTTGAAAAGCCTACCAAAATCTAGTTTGAAAAGCCTACCAAAATCTTCAATATGACTTTTCTGAAAAATACTTTATACATCATCATCCATAACACTCAAATGTAAATATTTTCAACTTCAATATTGTATATAATTTATAACACCCAAATGTAAATATTTTTATCGTTAATACCTAATAGGGCACATATAATAGATGTCAGATATAGCCGATATAGTTAGAAGTTCACTAATTAACAAATTATTATTTTGAATATAAATTCCTAATCTTATCAGTTACATAATTTAACATCTTGAAAGCTAGTTCACATTTATATTATTTGAATTGAGTTAGAAATTAATTAATTAACAAATTATTCATTTTAAATATAAATTTTTAAATTTATTAGTTTAGAAATTTAACATCCCGGAAGCTAGTTCACGTTTATATAATTTCAATTGAATATTGTAAATTTATTTTTAAAATGAATAAAGTGAACAGTTATTCAAGAAAACTAAATATCTATTATTGAAATTATTATAACCAACTTTTTTCTTTCTAAATGACATCAAAAGACATAACCAACTTTTTTCTTTCTAAATCACATCAAAAGACACTATTATAACAAGAACATTGCCGAGAGACCATATGTATTCTATCCTAATCAATTTCAAAATTTAGAATAGTTAGTTTTAATCGAAAATAAAGAACTTTAAAAGTAAATAAATTACTATTATCAATTTTAAGTATATACCGAATTTTATTTTAATTATATACTATTAATTTATTTTAAATTTAAATTTAAAAATTATTAAAAATAAATTTTTGGAAGCGCAAATTTAGTTCAATCTTTGGTTCCTTCTACTTTTTTTTGATTAGAGCAGCTAGTTCTGTTTTATATGAGCTATAACAAATACACATATCAATTTAAGGTTAAGTTTAAAGGTTTCGCAACTGAAGAATAATCACTTTAACCTAAAATAATTTCAAGATTATACCAAAACTTAATTCTAATCTGTGTATGGTGAAGATTTTATAATAAATATAAATATAGAAAATCGTAACCTGCATTTTATTTAGTTTGTAAGTGTATGTGAAGATTTTATAATAATATAAATATAGAAAAATCGTAAAAACCTGCCTTTTCATTTTAAAGTTTGTAAGTTAGTTGTTAATGTATATTTAATTATAAAACGACAATTTAAAATTTAGAATATATATAATTAAGTTTTGCTAAATGAATGATACATTTTGAATTTTGATATTATAAATTCTATTTTTAAAATTAAGATTAAATATATTTATTAATTCATTTAATTAATATAATATAATTTTTTTTATATCTAAATTTCGGTTTTTGACGAATTAACATTAAATCTGTTTTTTAATTCATTTAGTTAACATAGTATAATTTTTTTTTAGTTTTTAAATGAAATTTTGTTTGTGAATTGATTATTAAAAAATGCAAAATGTAAGTAAAATCTTAATCATCCATTTTCATTTTCAAAGTAGGTTAATAGTGCCTAGAAAGCAATTTTCATCCTCAAACTGCTTTCCTTCATCCATTACATGACTATGAAAAGAAAACCTTTGAATCGTTGCGCTGTGGCGGACTTCTTTTAAGACCTTTCCCAAAAAGAAAATTAAGAACTTGAATTCATAATGCTGATAGCCACAATCAAGGCAGGGAGCGCTGCAGCGGATAGTGATTCACGCTTCGATCGGCACTAGCAATGTGTTGGTCAGAATTGGTCACTTTTTCAAGGCAAAAATATAACAGAAAATAATTCCAAGATTTATATTAAAATCTCACTTTTAAAAA
Source organism: Pinus taeda (assembly GCA_000404065.3). Classification (NCBI taxonomy): domain Eukaryota; kingdom Viridiplantae; phylum Streptophyta; class Pinopsida; order Pinales; family Pinaceae; genus Pinus; species Pinus taeda. The sequence goes on along the minus strand of APFE030288015.1, from coordinate 158,706 downwards.
GAAAAATAAAATGTAAAGCAAATCTTTGGATGTCTAAATTATTCCAGTCTTTATTATACGTATATTTGAGCACATGGATGGTTAGGATTCACATTGAGAATCAAAGAAAAAATTAACATAAAATAATTTTAATATTTATACCTAAATCTCAGTTACAAAAATATTTTACTCTCTTCCTAATCAGTGGGATCAAAATGTCCATGCATTTAGATCCAATAATCGCCCATTTTTCTGTACCTTTCAAACACATCGCCTCCCCTCCTCAATTATTAGACAATAAAACGAAGGGAAAAAAGAGCACAGGCTTTACGAAGGCTTATGAAAAGCAAAGACAAAAAAGACAATTATAATTAACGGAGGATGGATAATTCTTCATCTTAACGGTTACTATTTCAAATCAATCGAGATGCAGAATCCTTAATCCTTCATCTCAACGGTTACTATTTCAAATTAATGGAGAATGGACGCTTCTCCCTATTTCAAATCAATGGAGATGGACAATCCTTCGTCTCAACGGTCACTATTTCAAATTAATGGAAAATAGACGCTCCTTCAACTCAACAGTTACTTATTTCACCGAGTCACCCACTAAAGTATGGCTGTTCAGTGATAGTGCTTTCTTTGACATTTACGATGACCGTCTATGTATAATGAGAAATATATAATGTTAACTCGGAACTTAATGGCTGTTTATTACCTTTAATAAACACAATCATATTATATTGAAAAAAGTTAAGTTTGGATGGAAAATAATTTATAATAAAAGTTAATTTGTATTTAGAACCGTAAATGAACACTTTTTTTCACTTTTGATAATTTGATTTAGATGGTATTTAGTTTATATTTTATAAAGTGACACTGATCGGGATGATACGATGTAAACGCGATCTATCTAAACATACATTTTTTAAACCATTAAAATTAAATACGTTTGAATTCTCCGATGTTTGAATGGAGAAGATTTTAAAATAAAAAAATATTTTTATTTAAAATGGCATACGTAAAGGTATATTTCATTTAGCCGTGAAAAATAAATTTTAAGTTGTTATTATGTAACTACATCTTCAATTTAGAATGTATATATTTTATAATTTGTACAACTTCAATTTAGAATATATATATTTTATAATTTGTATAGGCATGAATGGTATAATGTGAATTTCATATATTGATTAAATAATTTTTCAATTTATCTAATTTATTGAATTAATATAATATAATTTAATTTAGTTTTAAATGATATATTAGTTTGTAAATTGATCATTTAAAAATGTAATAGAATCTCGGCTTGAAATTTTAATCATCTGTTTTAAGAGGGAGTAAATAGCTAGCTAAGTAATTTTTATCCTCAATTTGCTTTTCTGATTCTGCAATTATTTATTCTCAACACTAGTGGATACTCACGACGAGTGAAATCTTGCAACCATGAACAAGAAGATGCCCGCCATACCGATTGGAGAAGAAGCACAAGACAAACAATTGGGAACGCCTAGTGTAGAGTTTGGTGTGGCATAGTTCATGTACTCCTAACTAGAGGCTTCCATTGGATGGCATAATTGGAAAAGGGCATGACTGAAAGGTTTAATGGCGTCACATTGGGGATGGATTTAAAGCTTCGCACTATTCCAACACCATGCCTAAAACACATTTCACAGCTTAAGCTGACTTGAGACTTTGAGTGGATCTATGGAGATAAATGTATTTTCTCATATAAACCATTCTAAAGATCTAATGTTTTGTATTGCAAATTGAATTGGGAATTGGGAATTAGGAACACCTAGTGTAGAGAGTTTGGTGTGGAATAGATCTTGTACTGCTTCTAATTTGAGGCTTCTGTTGGATGGCATAAGTTGGCAAACTGAAGATGTGTGTATGATTGAAATGTTTAATGAGGTAACATTGGGGATGGCTTGAAAGCTTTGGGCTATTCCAACACCATGCCTAAAATGCATTTCACAGCTTAAGTCAGACTTTAGACTTCAAGTGGAATCTATGGAGATAAATGTCCTTTCTCGTAGAAACCATTCTAGAAATCTGGTATTCTATATTCCAAATTGAATTGGGAATTGGGAATGCCTAATGTAGAGTTTGTTGTGGCATAACTCTTTAGTATGGCATAACTCTTGTACTGCTTCTAACTGGAGGCTTCTGTTAGATGGCATAAATTCGAAAACTGAAGATGTGGGTATGGTTGAAAGGTTTAATGGGGTCACATTGGGGATAGCTTAAAAACATTGACCTATTCCATCACCATGCCTAAAATTCATTTCACAGGTTATGTCGGACTGTAAACTAAAGATGTGGGTATGGTTGAAAGGTTTAATAGGGTCACATTGGGGATAGCTGATGTGGGTATGGTTGAAATGTTTAATGGGGTCACATTGGGGATAACTTAAAAACGTTGGCCTATTCCAACACCATGCTTAAAATTCATTTCACAGGTTATGTTGGACTTTAAACTTCCAGTGGAATCTATGGAGGTAAATGTCCTTTGTCATAGAAATCATTCTCAAAATCAGGTATTTTGTATTGCAAATTGAATTAATTTTTCATAGGTGTTTGTTTAGTGTTGAGAAGATGTTACTTACTATGTACCGAAAATAGAAGATTATGAGACAAAATATGATTGGACGAAGGAAAAAGGGCAAATTATAATGAATGGAGGATGGAAAATCTTTTATCTCAAAGGTTGGTAGTGCAACCAATAAAAGGGAGGATGGTGGCCCTTTTAGCTAAATTTTTAACTATTTTACCAACTCACCAATAAAGATGGGTATATGGAATTCCAACCATTCTGGTTTAAAGAGGTCACAATTTTGCTAAGAAAATAGTGGAAATGTTGGCAAGATTTCGATAAATAGCTGGTAAAAATTTTGGGAAATCTATTTTTCAAATGAATTCGATAAACAACCATCTCATTCATAAGAAAAACATTCGCATAAAAGGTAGTGATATAATCCTGGTTGAAATTATGGTATTTTAACTCAAATTTCTATAAGAAATAACTTTAATGAAGAACTTCTTCAAAATGACATGAGAAGAAGATAGAGAAATTAGAGTTACTAAAAACAATTTTTAGTCTATGAAAATCAATTTCAAAATTTGGGTTAGTAAATTTTAAAGGATTAAATTGTAAATTAAGTTATAAGGACACTGTTATATTAATTATTTTTAAAAGTAAATAAATGTTTACCATTCAAATTAATGAAATATATAGAAAAGTTTAAAATAATATTGGATACTAATTAATTTATTTTAATCTTAAATTTAAATTTAATAATTATTAAATTACTATGTAAAATATTATTTTTGCATTATAAGTCTATTTGAGGATTCCTGTATAGATTTATTAACAAATAAATATACCATTTATTGTTAGTGCTAACTTTGAGAATTGATCTTGTTTTTAACGTTTATAATATATGCTAATTGAATATGTATATAAGTTGTTCAAAAACATATTTGAATAATGATTTATATAGGGTATAAATTATGTGCTCATAAAATGGTAAAATTGAATGAGTTTATGTACATGTTAAATGGTTATAATGTATGCTAATTAAATAAGTATATGAGTTGCTCAAAAATATAATGATTCATATGAATTATAAATTAGGTGTCTATAAAATGGTTGTATATATATAGAAAATACATTTTGTTTTAATTATTCGTTCGATTAATCTTAATAAATAAATGTATAAAATTGTCCTATTTAATTAAATTAAAATCAATAATAATATATAAAATATGTGAAAATATTAAATTATGTTAAATTGGAAAATTGAATACATAAAATAAAACTACATATTTTATTTTTTATTATAATTAATTAATTGTTGAAGTGTAAAATATGTAAAAGTTAATAGAGTAACTGAAAGCATAAACTATAAAAAAAAAATTACCATAATTGTAGGAATGTGTTAACTTTAATATTTTAAATACACAAAGAGATAGTTTATAAACTTAAAAACTACATCTAAATTGGAAAATAGTTTTTTTCGTTAATTAATTGGAGGCTAATAGAATTATTATTATATTTATTCACTCACTTTCTTGCATAGTTGCATGCTATTAGAGTTGTCTCCCTTAATTTCCCACATGGGAGTAAATCATTCAAAACACAAATACATAGACACTAAATCCTTAAAAACACAATATGTTAATTCTTAAATGTGTTTATGCTTTCAAAAAACAAGATCTCCCTAGTTTAATTGAGTATTTGTGGTTAACAAATTGACATAATGATAAACGTTAAAACACTAATTTACAAATAACATATCTATAAAAACTAATAAAAAAACAAACAAACAAAAAAATCTATCCGAACATTATTCACACATTAACATGCTCCCTCCTCCCAGGAGTCGCTAGCTCGAGAATATCAATATCAATTAAAAAAATTAAAAATTTAAAAAAAATATATCAATATCAATTAAAAAAATTAAAAATTTAAAAAAGAGTCGTGAATTTCTTTGTTCAGGTCATGTTCTTAGAAAAGACATCCATAATTTCAAGAAACCAATTGCAAGAAGAATGACTTATGAATATGTAATTTCAAGAAACAAATTACAGGAAAAACCACTTTTGGCATATTCATAGACATATATTCTTATCTTAGTATCAATAGATTTCTATATTCTCTCTCATTATTCTCATATATTTTCTGGAAGGCAAAATGTCCTCCCAAATTTATACACTTTGCATGGTTGGTCTTCTACAACAAAAATCTTTCATGGGAAAATCTCAGGAAACGCACATGGCATGGCCCCAACAGATGCTCTTTATGTGGCAATGAAGAAGAGACTAATCTACATATGTTCATCAAATCTCCTGCCACCCTCCGGATCTGGTATGTTCTGGCAACCAATTTTGATTTCTCACTGACTGATTTTGATTCTATTAGTGCAGCTATTATATGGTGGAGCAGACAGAATGGAAACAGGTGCTTCCTCATTCTATTTTATCTTTGGACGGTATGGAAATGGCGGAATGCCATAATTTTCAGAGACTTACATATGCCATCATTCTTCATTATAGACAGCATCATATCCCTGTGGCACATGACATACGGCTCCAATTGATGACTCCACATTTTTGCCATATGATCATCTGTTTTTGTTTATCTCCAATTCCTCTTAAAATACTCTCATCTGAATGTCTATTTTTGTATATCTATGTCAATATGTCACACATCAGTCCTATGCCCAACGATGTATGCAACACACCATGTGTTATATATTTTCTCAATATAATATATTATGCTTTCTTTCTTCTGAAAAAAGATGGCGATTGACATTTTCATTCGCTCGAATCAAATTAATTTCGGGAAGAAATTTTAGAATCTTCCCATTCATAGCCTTCTGAAGACCCAAAAGAGAAGTTATTCGATTCTGATTTCATTATACAAATAAAATGATTTGGTCATTGAATACCAGTAATACCTGTTCTGACTCCTTAAATTAGTTATTTTTACCTTACCCTTTGAAGAAGATCCTTCATTTACATTTTTGTGAGTAATTTTTCTTCAATAGCTTTCTTTCTAGACAATTGCAGTATCAAATCTTCATGTATTTTTAGCAGCTCTGCAAGAGTATTTTCTAAATTTCCCCTTTTCTTATCCCACAAATGCGAAATGTCATCCTCATTTTTCCTCTGTAATTCTGTACAAGAGTAGTTTCTTAAATACGCCTTTTCTTATCCCACAAATGCCCGTAAACTTCATTTTTTCTCTATAATTCTAGACTACTCTTCCAGAGTCATTCAGCTTAGATTCCAATGCATTCACCTGAAACTTAATGAGCTCCGAGTCAACTGTCAGCTCTTTGTTCTTGGGTCAGTCATCCCATTTCACAAGCCATCAACTCATGTTTTGCTCTCATCTCTGCAATAATACCTTCCAAACTATTCTTCTCAACAACCCACAATTGCGTCTCTTTCAATTTTTCCCAGCAGATCCCTTGGAATCATTCAAGCTGGATTGCAAATCAACGTTTTCTTCCCTATACTGTTTTAGAACTTTCTAATTTTGAACCTTTTCATCCTAAATTTGAGCTATTCTCCTGATATTCTCATTCAACTAGGCCTTCGAGGACTCTACTTCATCACTTGACACTCTATTTTTCTGGCAGAGCAATCTGCCTTCGCTACCGTTGGAATTAATCTTCGTCCGTAGCTCTGCAGCATTGCCTTGCAATTTTTGCTTTTTGGAATCCCACAAATGTCTGTCATCTTCAAAATTTTCAAGAAATTCCTTTGTCCTTGTATTCATTCAATTGAAATTCCAAAATCTTTTCAAATAAAAAAAACTCTTTGGTTCAATGCAGACATGTCTTCAATTTATTTTTTATGTCCTGCGTCCTCCCTAATGAAGACAAAATCTTCTCCTTTATCCGTCTTCCATGCTTTCTCTGCAATTAATCTACTTTCAGTGATCTCCTCAGTCTCCTTTCGTGTTGCTATAGTCTGCAAGAAAACCCGATTCTTTGTCAGTTCCCAAGCTTTAAGTGCGCCTTCAAATTCGGGAAACATGACCTTTATTTTATTCGTTAGCTGCTAAACATTAGTTTCGAGAGTCTGTTTATCAGAAAACACTACTTTGCACTCCCATTTTTTCTCAAAAATTTCCCTTGTGAATCTTTCCTTACCTTCGTGCAATTGTTGCCGAGCTTTAGAATTCCCAGCGCCTTAGTCCTCATTTCTATTTTCCAGCTGTTGTCTCAATTCCTTATCAATTTCTATCCAATGGTCACTCCATTCACGAATTGTAAATTCTTGTATGAATTGATGATTATCTATCTTGGACTTGAAATTTGTTGAGGCCTCTTGAAGACTATGAATCTGTGATTCCATTTCCACTAACTTGTGTAAGAAACAGGCCTTAAAATCATGTCATGAGGTATTGAAATCTTTAACAAGTCTTTCATTAAACTCCTGCAACTTGCATATTTCATCTTCACATCGTTTGCAGGGTTGGGAGATTTGATAATCTTTATCATTTTCCTCTATGCACTGGAATATCTTGTTTTGATGAGTTGATACTATTCTGTCTCCTTCGCCTGTTGCCTTTGCCCATCTTGGGGTTCAACTGTCACAATAGATTGCTCACGGGGAAGGGATTATGAATGTCTTTCAAATTTCAAACAAGCGGAGTCAGACTTTCGAATTTGAAATGAAAGGATTGGGTCTTTAGAGATGATCCAGGGCGGGATCCTCCATGGACGTCTATGTGATGGTCATCCGTAGTACCAGATCAGCCGTATGGTCATCAATGATTATGTTGATAGTGATCGGTGGTGGATCCTCCATGTATCCATGCCATTATGTGTACGACAGTGAGACGGAAAACAATAACGGAAACGGGGCCAGCTAGCCACGTCAACGAGTCCATGAGTCCGAGCAAGTTGCCATGGAGATAATTTTGGCGCAACAAAGAATTTTTCAGACATCTCAACAAAATTTCTCTGCATACTCTGTCACAGCATTAGTTACCTAGTTTGTTGCAGTACTAGAGGACCATCGTGATTGTCCTTGGGCTTTCGAATTTTGATGTTTTGTAAACTTATTTCTCATAGTTTTTTTACTCGTTTTAGTTGCGTCTTAAAAGAAAAGGAAAAAAATCTAATTATAACGGATGGAGGATCGGAAATCCAACCCTAACCGTTACTATTTGAAATTAAAGGAAGATGGACGTTCGCTCGAGTCAATGGTTCTCTATTTCACCGACTCACCGAGAAAGATCGGTATACTCAATTGCAATACGGATTTCAAAATTATTTTCAACTATTTACTTTTTCATTTTGTTGGATAATTGTTAAATTTTTGGCGTATTCTTAAATAACAACACACAGGATGACTATCTGACGCTACTGCTTTCTCTGCCCAGAACAATAAAGGTCTATCTACACAAGTTGCGATGGAAAAAAAATCCCGAATATTATAATGAAGGATATATAATTTTAAACCAAGAAATATAATGGGTATTTGTTGCCTTTAATGAAGACAATGATATTATAATAAAAACCACTTAAATGCTTAGATGTTTGGATGGAAATGATTTTAATAAAAAATAACTTATTTTCAAGAAACATAATTTGTTTTTATTGCTTTTAAAAAAGAGAATTACATTATATTAAAAAGAAAAACTTGAATCTCGGATATTTGCGGGGACAAAATTTTATAATAAAAAATAATTTTTATTTAAAATTGTAAACTACTTTTTATTTACCCGTGAAAAGTGAACTTTAAGTTACTATAATTTGAATTTAGGATATATTTAGGTTTTATTTTGCATAATAATTAATGACATAATGTGAACTCGATATATCTATTTTTTTATACAAGGCGAGTGAATAGATGGTCAAGCAGGAAATTTTCATTTTCAAATTGCCTTTCTGCCTCCAAATTTCCATTCTTGTTACTATTGCATGTTCCACTTGACATCATTTGAGGAAGGAGGAGAAGATGCCCGGGATAGCAATTGGAGAAGAATCCGAAGACAACAATTGGGAACGATTCGTGTACAGTTTGGTCTGACGTAGCTCGACATATTGTTTCTAATCAGAGATTTCTCTTGGACAAATTGAAGATATGGATATGACTGAAAGGTTTAGTGGAGTCATATTGGAAATTAAAGTCTTTTATTCTAGAAATAGTTTTAGATATCTTGTATTTTATATTGGAAATTGAATTAGTTTTTCATAAATCTTTGTTTATCGTTGAAAAAATAATAAATTATTGATATTGAATGTAAATTTTTATGTTTATTAGTTAGGAAATTTAACATCACCCAGGTAAGTTTATGTTTATATAATTTGATTTCAATGTTGTAAATCTATTTTTCAAATTAAATTTATAAACCACCATTCTCATAATGTCCAGGGATCTAACCGTTAATGGTTAAAATCGTGATCTCCCAAATTAATTTTTATATTCAATATCTTTATTGAGGAACTTTCTCAAGCGAAATCATATGAGAAGACACTTATGAGAAGAATATTTAGAAATTAGAGTTCAGGGAAACAATTTGCATGACAGTAAATTCTAAAGCGATTAAATTATAAGTTAGGTTATAAAGACGCCATTATATTGATGCCAGTAAAGGCATCAACATATGACATTAACGTGCATGGAAAATGAGAATATGTTTCAGTAAAACACAGTATAAAATCATGCATGGTAACTAAATTAAAATGAAGATTTCTGCAAAATATAAAAATTTTCATTTGAACTTCATAAAACAAAATACGTGTATGAAATTGGAGGACGCAACTTCGATTAAACGTGGAAAACTACTAGATTTTCATAGACCCTTTTAACACTGTTTTACATAGTGAAAACAATTTTTTACGTGCCCAACTATTTTTGCTCCTCAACAAATACCTTGCATTGTGGTATTAAATTTAGGGCAAGATGAACATTAGGACAGACGATGCGCGCATAGAAACAAAAATTTAATTTCCAAGTCTTGCATACATTACGCGGTGCGTATTTCATTTACGCAATTCAGATATTTGCATGAATTTGATTGATTGAAGTATTGTGGGCACGGGGAGACTAGTATGCTGGTTCTGAATTTCAATTACATTTAAAGACAAAATTATCGGAGAAGGCATTTGCAGAATTGTGGTCACAGCATATTTTTTTCACTCCTGGTTGATACCATAAATATTTTAATATTTTTCTCATCTAAATGGCTTGATATGCTACTCAGTTTGCCGCAATATACTTAGCTTTAGCTATTGACAGTGAAATTATTGGTTGTTTCATGGAAGGCTAAGAAATTGCTCCTCAACCCCTGTGAAAAACATATCTTAATTTGCTTTGTCATTGAAACTTCATTCTGACTCACTGTAAGTGTAGCCAATCAGACTAAAATCATTTTCTGGTGTCTATAAAATACCATATACTTTACTTCAATTAAGACTAAAATCATTTCATGCGGTCTATAAAATACCATATCCTTTAGTTCAATTAACATACCTTAAAATCTTTTTGGCTTCTTGTCAATGTGTCTCCTTTGGTGTCTTCATCAATGTCAAGACCAAATCTAATCTAGTTTCTATCAAATACATCAAACTGCTAACCATACTTTTGTATACCATAAAATTAACATTACTACTACAATCTTCTTTGCTTAGCTTCAAACCTATGACATCTAGAGTTGTGCATGCTTTCTATTTTGCATATTAAACCTCTTCAAGATTTATAAATCATATTTTGTTTGAGAAATAAAAATGTCATTTTTTGTTTGCTTCACTTCTATTCCTAGAAATTATCTTAACAACCCCAAATATGTCATTTCAAACTCACCTTTTATGATGTCTTTGAAATCAACAATGAGTTGATCATCACTCCCTGTAAAATAAAATCATCTACATATAAAACCACAATTAATAGCTTATTTTCATTCTCTTTGATGTAGAAAGTAGGCTCATTTCCACATTTGCTAAAGCCATTGTACATCAAGTAAATTCTATTTTTCTATACCATGCGTGTGGTGCTTGCTTTAGCCTGTAAAGAGATTTCTTGAATCTATACACCTCGTCTTCTTGCCCTTAAACCTCATAACCAGGTGGTTGCACCACATATAATTCCTCTTTACGCACTCTATTTAAAAATGCCGACTTCAGGTCGATTTGATATAGCTTCAATTTAAGTTGCGCTACTATTGCCAACATTGTCTGCATTTCCTCCATGCTTGTGATTGGCATGAATTTATTTGCATAATCTCTTTAGCGCTACTTCTTGTATCCTTTGACAACCAACCTTGCTTTATGCCTTTTAATCCTTCCTTCGACATTTCTTTTGGTCTTATAGACACACTCGACACGTATGACGTATTTCCCTTCTGGAAGATCCACTAATTCCCATGTTTCGTTCCTTTTTATTGCCTCCATCTCTTCATCCAATTTTTCTACCCATTTTTTCTTCTTAATTTGCATCTTCAAGACGAACTATATCATCTACATGAAAAAACAGAGAAAACAAAAAATCCATACCTGCGTTGTTGTCAACATCAATTTTCTCATAAATCTCACATTTCTGAATTTTTGTCTTCTCCTTATTTCCAAAGGTGGACTTCACATGTTACTTGATGTTGAACTTGGATAAGATGGAAATTTTTATCTATGCTCACACTTAGAGGAGTATTTTCTTTATTGTTTCATATTGAGACAATCCTTGGACCATGGTGGACCATACCAAACCATGGTTCATTTTCATATCAAGACAACTTTTATCACAATGCGACATTTGACCATGGTTGGCCATGATTTGTCATTGATGACCATGTTTGATTTTATAAAACATGGTTGGACATGCTTGACCAAGTTTGACCATGATTGACTAAACCTAAGGGACTAATATTATAAAACCAAGGTATATGAACCCAAAGATAAATGTTATAAACACTAAAATAGACATGGTTAACCATTGTTGATTTTCATATTGAGATAATATTTGTTACAATGTGACGTTGGACCATGAGTGACCATGGTTGACCATGATCAACAGAATGTTTGTCACAGTGTGAGATTGGACAATGGTTAACCCTCGAGGGTATTATAAATCCAGGGGAATAATAAACCTTAGGGATTAATACCAAAAGCCCAAGGGTTTGATATTATAAACTCGAGTAAAAATTATAAACCCAAGGTATATAAACCCTAAGATAAATATTAAAAACCCTAAAATAATTGTGGTTGACCATGGTTGATTTACATATTGAGACAATCCTTGTCTCAATGCGATGTTGCACCATGATTGACCATGTTTGACCATGATTGATTTTCATATTGAGACAATCTTTCTCACAATGCAACGTTGGACCATGGTTGACCATTGTTGATTTTGATATTTCAACAATCATTATCACAATGCAACATTTGGTCATGGTTGAACATGGTCAATGGTTCACTATGATTAACCATGGTAGACCATGATTGATATTATAAACCTAAGGGATTGATATTATAAAGCCAACAGAATAATAAACCCAATGGATTAGTGCTAAGACCTCAAGGGATTTTGAAACCAAAGTAATAATATTAAACCCAAGAGGCTAATACTGTAAACCTAAGGTATATAAACCCTTAGAAAAATATTATAAACACTAAAATAAACATGGTTGACTATGGTTGACCATGGTTGATTTTCATAATGAGACAATCCTTATACAATCTGATGTTGGAGCATGGTTGACCATGCTTAACCATGGTTGATTTTTATATCAAGACAATCTTTGGCATAATGTGAGTTCGACCATAGCTGACCATGATCGACCATGGATGGCCATGGTTGACCAAGGTGGACCATGATTACCAATGGTTTACCACGGTTGATTTTATAAAACATGGTTGACCATGATTGAATAATACCACACCCATGGGAGTAATATTATAAACCCAAGGTATATAAACCCTAATATTATAAATACTAATATAAACATGGTTGAATATGGTTAACCATGGTTGGCTTTCATATTGAGACAATCCTTATTACAATCTGACATTTGACCATGGTTGACCATGCTTAACCATAGTTCATTTTCATATCAGACAATATTTGTCAGAATGCGACGCTCTACCATAGTTGACCATGATTGACCATGGATGGCCATGGTTGAATTTCCTATTGAGACAATCCTTGTTACAATCTGACGTTGGACCATGGCTCATCATGCTTGACCATGGTTGATTTTAGTATTAAGATAATATTGGTCACAATGTGACATTTGACCATGGTTGACCATGATTAACCATGGATGGACATGGTTGACCATGGTTGACTAAGGTTGATCATGATTATCATATTGAGAAAATATTTTTCATAATACGATGTTGGACAATGGTTGAGACAATGATTGATTTTCATATTGAGAAAATCTTTGTGACGATGCGACATTGGACCATGGTTGACGAAAGTTTCCCATGATTGACCATGGTTGAACATGATTATCATATTTAGACAATCTTTGTCATAAGATGATGTTGGACCATAGTTTAGACAATAATTGGTTTTCATATTGAGACAATCTTTGTCACAATGCGACTTTGGACCATGGTTCACAATGATTAACCATGGCTAACCACGATTGATTTTATAAAATATGGTTGACCATGGTTGAATAATATTAAACCTCGGGGACTAATATTATAAACACAAGGTATATAAACCCTAATATAAATATTATAAACATTAAGATACACATGGTTGACCATGGTTGATTTTCATATTGAGACAATTCTTGTCATAATGGGACGTTGGACCATGGTTGACCATGGTTGATTATGATATTGAGACAATATCTATCACAATGCGACATTGGACCATGGTTGACCATGATTGACCATGGTTGACCGTGTTTCCTATTATTAACCCAAGGGAATAATAAGCCCTAGGGATTAATACTAAAAACCAAAGGGACTATAAACCTAATTGAATAATACTAAACCCTAGGAATATGAAACATTAGATTAATAAAGCAAAGGGATCGATATTATAAACCCAAGGGGTAAAATTAATAAGCACAAGGTATATAAACAATAAGATAAATATTATAAACCCTAAAATGAACATGGTTAACCATGGTTGAGTTCCATATTGAGCCAATTCTTGTGACACTAAGACGTTGGATAATGGTTGACCATGATTGATTAAACACTAAAATAAACATGGTTGACCATGGCGAAACATGGTGGACCATGGTTGACCATGCTAAAACATAGTAGATTTTCATTTATTTTCATATCAAGGCAATCTTTGTCACAATGTCACGTTCGACCATGGTGGACCATGATTGACCATGGATGACCATATTTGATTTTATAAAACATGGCCACATAAATTACAAATTTACAGAGGCAGAAGAAGGATCTAGAATACTGCATGAATTTGGCTTCACACTTAACAAGGTGACTATCTGAGGCTACTACTTTCTCTGCCCGAAAAAATAAAGGTTTATCTACCCAACTTGGCATGGAAAAAAACTCCCAATTATTATAGTGAAGGATATATAATTTTAAACCAAGAAATATAATGGGTATTTATTTCCTTTAATGAAAACAAAGATATTATAATAAAAACCACTTAAAGGCTTAGATGTTTGAATGGAAATGATTTTAATAAAAAATAACTTATTTTCAAGAAACATAATTTGTTTTTGTGCTTAAAAAAAAACAGAATCTAAGGATAAAAAAAAAACCTTGAATTCCATATATTTGCAGGGACAAGAATTTTTATAAAAAAATATTTTATTTAAATTGTACATGAAAAAACTACTTTTTATTTACCCGTGAAACTTAAACTTTAACCGAGAAACTTAAACTTTAAGTTCTAATTATAGAACTATAATTTGAATTTAGGATATATTTAATTTATATTTTGTATAATAATTAATGACATAATGTGAACACGATATATCTATTTTTTTATAGAAGCCGAGTGAATAGATTGTTAAGCAGGAAATTTTCATTTTCAAATTGCCTTTCTGCCTCCAAATTTCCATTCATGTTACTATTGCATTTTCCACGTGAAATCATTTGAGTGAGGAGGAGAAGATGCCCGGGATAGCAATTGGAGAAGAATCCGAAGACCACAATTGGGAACGATTTTTGTACAGTTTGGTCTGGGGTAGCTCTTGACATATTGTTTCTAGTTAGAGGTTTCTATGGGTATGACTGAAAGGTTTAGTGGAGTCATATTGCGCAAGGCTAGAGAACTTTGAGATATTCCAACCCCGGGCCTAAAATAGATTTGACATGTCACTTGATGTTGAACTTGGATAAGATGGAAATTTTTATCTATGCTCACACTTAGAGGAGTATTTTCTTGATTGTTTCATATTGAGACAATCCTTGGACCATGGTGGACCATACCAAACCATGGTTCATTTTCATATCAAAACAATCTTTATCGCAATGCAACGTTTGACCATGGTTGACCATGATTTGTCATTGATGACCATGTTTGATTTTATAAAACATGGTTGGCCATGCTTGACCAAGTTTGACCATGATTGACTAAACCAAGGGACTAATATTATAAAACCAAGGTATATAAACCCAAAGATAAATATTATAAACACTAGACATGGTTAACCATTGTTGATTTTCATATTGAGATAATCTTTGTCACAATGTGACGTTGGACCATGATCAACAGAATTTTTGTCACAATGTGAGATTGGACAATGGTTAACCCTCGATGGTATTATAAAGCCAAGGGAATAATAAACCCTAGCGATTAATACCAAAAGCCTAAGGATTTGATATTATAAACCCGAGTAAAAATTATAAACCCAAGGTATATAAACCCTAAGATAAATATTAAAAACACTAAAATAAACATGGTTGACCATGGTTGATTTCCATATTGAGACAATCCTTGTCACAATGTGATATTGGACCATGATTGACCATGATTGATTTTCATATTGAGACAATCTTTCTCACAATGCAACGATGGAACAAGGTTGACCATCGTTGATTTTGATATTTAGACAATCATTGTCACAATGCAACATTTGACCATTTTTTACTATGGTTGAATGTGGTTCATTATAATTGACATGGTTGACCATGGTTCATTATAATTGACCATGGTTGACCCTGATTGATATTATAAACCTAAGGGATTGATATTATAAAGCCAACCGAATAATAAACCCAATAGATTAGTGCTAAAACCTCAAGGGATTATGAAACCAAGGGAATAATATTAAATCCAAGGTATATAAACCATAAGAAAAATATTAGAAACACTAAAATAAACATGGTTGACCATGGTTGATTTTCATAGTGAGAGAATCCTTGTTACAATCTGATGTTGGAGCATGGTTGACCATGCTTAACCATGGTTGATT
Source organism: Pinus taeda (assembly GCA_000404065.3). Taxonomy (NCBI): domain Eukaryota; kingdom Viridiplantae; phylum Streptophyta; class Pinopsida; order Pinales; family Pinaceae; genus Pinus; species Pinus taeda. The sequence goes on along the minus strand of APFE030288015.1, from coordinate 142,847 downwards.
TTTATATCAAGACAATCTTTGGCATAATGTGAGTTCGACCATAGTTGACTATAATCGACCATGGATGCCCATGGTTGACCAAGGTGGACCATGATTACCAATGGTTGACCGCGGTTGATTTTATAAAACATGGTTGACCATGACTGAATAATATCAAACCCAAGGGAGTGATATTATAAACCCAAGGTATATAAACCATAAGATTATAAACACTAATGTAAACATGGTTGAATATGGTTAACCATGGTTGACTTTCATATTGAGACAATCCTTGTTACAATCTGACATTGGACCATGGTTGACCATGCTTAACCATAGTTCATTTTCATAACAGACAATATTTGTCACAATGCAACGTTCTACCATAGTTGACCATGATTGGCCATGGATGACCATGGTTGAATTTCCTATTAAGACAATCCTTGTTACAGTCCGATGTTGGACCATGGCTCACCATGCTTGACCATGGTTGATTTTAATATTAAGATAATATTGGTCACAATGTGACATTTGACCATGATTGAACAAGGATGACCAAGGTTGATCATGATTATGATATTGAGACAATATTTTTCATAATACGATGTTGGACCATGGCTGAGACAATGATTGATTTTCATATTGAGACAATCTTTGTCACAATGCAACATTGGACCATGGTTGACGAAAGTGAACCATGCTTGACCATGATTATCATATTTAGACAATCTTTGTCATAATATGATGTTGGACCATAGTTGAGACAATGATTGGTTTTCATATTGAGACAATCTTTTTCACAATGCGACTTTCGACCATGGTTGACAATTATTAACCATGGATGACCACGATTGATTTTATAAAATATGGTTGACCATGATTGAATAATATTAAACCTCGAGAACTAATATTATAAACGCAAGGTATATAAACCCTAATATAAATATTATAAACATTAAGATACACATGGTTGACCATGGTTGATTTTCATATTGAGACAATTCTTTTCATAATAGGACGTTGGACCATGGTTGACCATGGTTGATTCTGATATTGAGACAATATCTGTCACAATGCAACATTGGACCATGGTTGACCATGATTGAATTTATAACACATGGGTGATCATGGTTGGCCATGGTTGACCGTGCTTCCTATTATAAACCCAAAGGAATAATAAGCCCTAGGGATGAATACTAAGAACGAAGGGACTATAAACCTAATGGAATAATACTAAACCCTAGGAATATGAAACATTAGATTAATAAACCAAAGGAATTGATATTATAAACCCAAGAGGTAAAATTAATAAACATAAGGTATATAAACAATAATATAAATATTATAAACCCTGAAATGAACATGGTTAACCATTGTTGAGTTCCATATTGAGCTGATTCTTCTGATACTAAGATGTTGGATAATGGTTGACCATGATTGAATAAACACTAAAATAAACATGGTTGAACATGGTTGACCATGGGGGAACATGGTGGACCATGGTTGGCCATGCTAAACCATACTTGATTTTCATTTATTTTCATATCAAGGCAATCTTTGTCACAATGTGATGTTCGACCATGGTGAACCATGATTGACCATGGATAACCATATTTGATTTTATAAAACATGGGTGACCAAGGTTGAACAAGGTTGATCATGATTGACTAAATCCGAAGGGATTAGTATTATAATTCCAAGGTATATAAACCCTAATATAAATATTATAAACACTAAAATAAACATGGTTGACCTTGGTTGATTTTCATATTGAGACAATCCTTGTCATAACGTGACGTTGGACAATGGTTGACCATGATCAAGAGAATGCTTGTCACAATGCGACATTGGACCATGGTTAACCATGAACGGTATTAGAAAGCCAAGGGAATAATAAACCCTAGGTATTAATACTAAATACCCAAGGGATTATAAATTTTAGTGAATAATTTTAAATCCTAGGAATATGATCCCTTAGATTAATAAACCCAAGGGACTGATATTATGAACCCAAGGAATACAAAATATAAATCCAAGGTATATAAACCCTAATATAAATATTATATATCCCAAAATAACATGGTTGCCCATGGTTAATTTCGATATTGAGATTAATCCTGTCACAATGTAATGTTGGACCATAATTGCTCATTGATTGATATATATAATAAATAGTATTTAATTTAAATTATATGTTAATTAGTTTAATATTATGAAAATAAATAAACTTTGCTTTATAGTTCTATTTTCACACTGCTAGATGTATTTATCAACAAATAGATATACCATCTAACGTTGGGGTTCACATTGGCTGTTGATCACGAGAAAAATATAACATAAAACGATTTTGAAATTTATACCAAAATCTCACTTTCTGAATTAGTTTAATCAACCAACAAGGTAGAGCCAAAAATTGGAATTAAAAATGCTACAATTGTTCATGGATTTAAATCCAATAACCGTGCAATTCTTTCACACCTTTGAAACCTGTCGCCTCCAATAAAACACAAAAAATAACATTGTGCTCCTCATATCAGACACGACAACACCCAGGCTTTGTAGAGGAGGAAGATTTTTTGAACACAACACCAAAAACAAATTGATAGAAAAAAAAAGGATCAGACTCGAGAATACCCCACTGTGTAGAGGACGAAGATTTTGTGAACGCAGACCAAAAAAAATTGATAGAAAAAAATAAGAAAAGGCAAATTATAATGAATGCAGGATGGAAAATCTTTCAACTCAACGTTTATTATTTCAAATGATTATTTCAAATGAGGATAGACACTCCTTTCACTCAAAGATTATCTATTTCAGGTTAGAAATTATAATTACTCCCCCATGTGAGAGTTGGCTAAAAATAGAGAGTCGGTTAACTGAGCATTGAGTCAATTCGAGTTAAGTTATAGCAGTGTGTGGTTGCATGTCAATTTATTTTAGGCGAGTTTTTAGTTGAAAAGGTTTAAATATCCTTCACCCAGTTCATTGTAATAATTAATTTTTTGTGTGATCAATAAAAGAGTCACAACTCATGTGTTTTGTGTGCCAATTTGTGTTTAAACTCCTTTACCTTTCCAACAAATTGGTATAATACTGAGGTTACAAAAAGTCAAGTAAAACAGATCAACAGTAATCCTGATAAAGAAGAGAGAAATATTTTTTCCTCTTGTTTTAGCTATAACACCCCTTACATTGGTATTCAGTTCGTTATAACGCTCATGCTCTTAGCAAAGAGCCACATTAACAGCTGTAAACTTACCGTCTTTTGCATGCACGCGGGTCAAACTTTCGTGGGAAGCATTAGAGCACTAACACCAGACTCCTTGTAGTGGAGGGCATTAGATGCAAGATCTCCTTCATTTGAGCCACATTACTCTTCATAAAAGCGAAGGAAGTTTTGGACAAGCAGTTGTAGCTGTTGTGAACAACCGCGAAGTGTCTGCATAATGTAAGAAGTCTACGCAGGTTCGTTAAAGAATTAACGGGCCCTCCATTATCGTGGAATGTGTCAGTTTGTAAGCCACGTTAACAAGTCAAAACCACGTTTTAACAGGGTTTCTAAAGTTTTTATACATCAAGTGTGCATGGTATTAAAGATATATTCGAGAAACTGTTTTTAAAAGGTAATTTTTAAACGAAAATTTTATGAAAGTATTTTTTCATAAAAGTTGGACATGATATTCGAAAGTTTAGTTAAAAAGGTCAACGTGTTGATGCAAAGTTACTAATGAGATAGTCTTGGGCGAAAAAAAATCCGTTCAAAAAGTCATGTTAAAAGGTTTCAAGAGTTATTAAAGTCTTTTTATAATTGAAAAAAAGGAAAAAGGTGCTTTGGAGAGTAAGGTAGGGAAATAAGTTTTTTTTTATTTGAAAAGGCAAGGTGGTTTTCTTGAAATAAACAATTGGGGGTTTTTGCAAATGTTCATTTATCTATGATTTTTTTGGTGTTTTGTTAAGTATGATAATTTTTGGGTGAATATTGTGCCTTATGGGGGTGCATATTAAAAATCATATCTTTTTTCAAGGGTAATATGGAAGATAGTCTCATGCAATCAAGAAAGAACCTATAAGACAAAAAAAAGACCAGAGTCATAGGTCACAAAGTGCAGCTAGAGCATATTAAGAAAATAAATTGAAAAGGAGAGGCAAAGATCATTGTCGCGGTTAGAGAGGTTCAAGTTGTAGCCAAGGAGCTGAGAAGTCTAGTGGAAGACAAAGAATAAATTTAGGGTGATTGGTGTAGCTTTGATATGCTACCACCTCCTATGTTTACGGGTAAATATTTTGATCATTGGGTCATGAAGATGTTAAATTTTCTTTGAGATAACTAGTTAATTGAGTAAAACTGTAGTAACCCATATATGAAGTATGTGATGTTTTAGCGTTGAATTCTATAAAACAAGCATTGGATGATAAGTGTTTGTGCAAAGTAGGAAAATCTACATCTTCCAAGGAAGCATGGGAGATCTTGGAAGAAGAATTTGGTGCAAGGGGGAGTGACATGCAACGACAAGTTATGTCACAAGAAAATAAGAAAACTGCAGATCTGAGAGTAGATGAGAAAGAATTTGAGAGGAAAATAGAGCTTGGAGAATCCGACTCAAAAGTGGATCATGGTTGTCAAGACCATAAAATTGAAACCAATTATGCAAGAAGACATATGGATGAAGAAAATGCAACAAAGATTGCAGAGAGAGGAGGAGCCTCTGTATGTGAAACAGAGTAAGAACATATCAATGCTCAAGGAATCCATTGCAATGTGGATGATGCAAATGATGGTGAATCCCACGGTGACGAAACACATGTCGATGATGCAAATAATGGTGAATCCCACTGTGACGAAACACATGTGGATGATGACTACAAACTGAGATATGCATTGGTGAACCTAGTTGCAGCTGATGGATTTGGTGAAGTTGAAATTTTCAATGAAATTGACAATGAGCACATGCATGCTCGAATATCCCACCATAATTTGGATGAACATTATGTTGATGAGATGTCCGGTTTCCTTTTTGAAGCAGGGATTGATTATGGAAATATGATAAGCACAATGTTCGATGAATAATTGAAGGTTGAAACTGTCTCTATGGAAGCAAGATATGAAGCTGTTGGAATTGCTCATGAAGAAGTATGTGATCTAGAAACAACTCATGATCATGAAGATGATAAAGTGATTGAAAAGAATTTTATGAGAATATCCACTGACCACATAATAGTGGAGGATAGTTCAGTGAAATTGAAAAGAAGGTAGAGAAGGAAGACATGGAGCAGGAAGCTCTCATTGAGGGGCATAATAAATATGTTTTTAATATTGTTTTCTAGTATGCAAGTGTTCATAATATCATGGTCGAAAAAGGTTAAAACAAGGTTGTTAATAAGTTTGATGCATATTTGAAACTCATTGAAGAATGGATTCAGTAACCAATGTAACAAATTGAAGGAAGTCTTAAAGCAACGGCTGGAATAAAAGAATTGAATGAAATGGTGAATACTGATTTTGAGTGTGCAGATTACAGGAAAAGAACAACACTGCCTAATGATGAAAGTTAAAAGAATGATATGTATTTTTCTGAAGACAAACCTGAATGCATTGAAACCATTTTTCAACAATGGAGTCAAGAAGAGATAAGATTCTGCTATCAAGAAATATGACAGAAGGAAAGTTAGGGATATGAAGCGCAAGAAGAAGAGAAAAGAAGACAGTTTAAAGATGCAATGTTGTGGCAGAAGTCCATGCTTGAACAAACATTTGAAGAGGAAGGTGTAGTAGATAAGATTAGATTGTGTTTCAACACAAATTCAAGAAAAGTCAAAGAAAATTTGCAGCAACAACAAGTAAAGAAATATGGAGTCTAAAATAATAACCTACAAAAGAGAATGAAGAAATTTCGAGGATTTAAGATTTGGAAGAGAAAAACAAGTGAAAAATTGTAAAAGTCTTGAGTGATTGTAAGCCTAACTAAGACATAGAACAGTAGACATGTTTGAGTGATGATTGATTCATTTTTTGTTGTAAGCCTCAGAGGCATAGTTGAGTCAAGTTGAGTCATGTTTTGATCTGAAAATCACTCGTGAGTGTCCTGAGCTAATTAATTAATAAATGAAGGTATTATAGACTCATGTGCTAGTCTGTGTCTATGTTATCTTAGGCAACGGATCGATCATATTCCAAAATACACAGACATTGGAAGAATGGAAAACAATAGGAGAAACATAGTAAGCAAATACAAGAACACAAAAAATTAATAAGGAGTTCACCCTATCCTCCAGGGCTGCGTCTCCAGTCCAGCTTTCAGTGGTGGCCTTTTTTTATTGTGTCTTTAAAGAAGAGATTACAATGAGGAGCTCAATTTGAGTCTCCTGAAACAGATAATGTTTGGTAGGGTGGTTCTTGGATCCCCCAAGCCGCTAGAGTACATAGACACTTTTCCTTACTCTGATCTTGACCTCTCTGGTCTTTAGTGGGAGAAGCCCAATGTGGTGCTCAATTCCCAATGTGGTGCTGAATCTTTCAAGCTTTATGTCTACTGGATGCTGACTTAGGTCAGCTCGACTCTCTATTTTATGATTTTTGCTTCACTGTCTCTTCTTTGCTCTCGCTCTCTCTGTCTTCGTTCTCTTCTTCTCTCTTCTTCATGTGTTCTGTTCTCTGTCTGTTTATGGCTTCAAGCTGATCTATCTCATGACTATTCGATTCCTCTTCCACCCCTTCGGATCGCCTGCTGTTGTTCGCTTGGAGTTCCCTATGTCTGTGTCATCGCCATCATCCACAAGGAAGTGTTCACTTGTCCTCTCACGAACTGCACCAGCTCTTCCTCGACAATTCGGTAATTCAAATACACAATGTAATGACTCAACTTCCAACTCAGCGGTCAAATCAGACTTCAAACGTCTTTATGGCGCCACTTACTCCCCCTGTCAGATCCGGTTTCTCCATCCGGCGCAATGTTCTCCGTCAGATTTGGAGCCCCCATATCCTACGTTATTCGCTCATTTCGCGTGGTTAACTTGCTCGACCATTAGCACACAATGAGAGGCAATTTTCTCTCTCATCCGTCGGACATGCGTCGTGCAATGAATGGAATCGCTCGATTTCAGCCAAATCCACTTACCGCCCAAGGGTGCCCCTGATATACCACCGGTTTTGGAGCGTGGGACCCGCCTTTTGCCTTAGCGCTTTCCCCATGGTTTTGTGGCTTCCCATGTGACCGAGCGCTCGGGGCCCTTCCTTCTCAAGGGGTTTTTCCCAGTGATGAAGTGCTAATCGCGCATCAGAAATGGCCTCCGTTTCCCGATCCGGGCTTCCCAAGTGTCGGTTCGGCCTCCTACACAGACTCCATGGGCCTTGGTCAGCGCACTTTCACCGATGTCCTTGTTTTTTCTCGCTGGCTGCAATCTACCACTGTCCAAAGGTCTTCCTGATCGCTTTGTGTTCATAAATTCGAAGTCTGTCTTGTCTTAATACAGTCATGGCACTTTGATAATCTCAATGGATCCAATTCAGATCATGGCCTTCCCACCGAAAAAGCTTTTGGACTACCATAAGTTGGCTTTCAAGCATCGACTAAGTGAGGGTACAATTGTATCACTTGTTCAATCTCTATCTACTTTACACTGCTCATATTTGAACCCTTGAGCCCTACTCTGAGGTACTCAACATATCCTCTGTGTGTCGTCCTCACCCTCCTGTCTAGAACTGTGTCTTCCTGTAATTCATTAAGATATTCACGTAGCAGGTCATCAATAAAAGGCAATTGACTCTGCTCTTCGGGATCCTCAATTAGAGAGGGTTCAAACAATCTCAAGCAATCTGCATTTACGACTGAGGAGATGTGTATGTAAGCTGGCAGATCAAGGCGAAAAGCATTTTCACCAATCTTCTCAAGTATCTTAAAGGGTCCATACCTGATAGGCTTTAGCTTTTTACCTTCACCTTCCATCCTCTCCTTGATGATATACAACCAGACTTGCTCACCAGCTTGGAAACTATGCTCCATCTGATGCTTGTCATGCCTTGCCTTGTATTTGGCTTGGCTCTTTTCCAGCTATTCCTATACTGCCTGGTGGATCTCTTGGATCTGTTCAATGAACCTAGTTTCCCTGTCCACATCACTGTGTCCATCAAC
>APFE030288015.1:65621-133219 GCA_000404065.3 Pinus taeda | reverse complement strand
TAGTATAGGTGTTGTACTAATCTTTTCTTTCAAGGTGTCGAAGGCTTTCTGTTGTTTGCCTCCCCACTGAAACACCTTGTTCAATCTTGTTAAAGCATGTAAGGGAGCTGCAATTAAGGAAAAGTTAGAAATGAACTTCCTGCAATATTATTCTACTCCTAAGAAGCTTCTAACTTCTGTAGCAGATTTTGGTTTAGGCCAATTTATAATGATTGCCACCTTAGAGGGATTTATCTTCAACTCACCACCCCCTACTATATGACCCAAATAATTCAGACATGTTTTGCCAAATTCACATTTTGAGAGTTTAACATGAAGTTTTTCTCTTTTCAAAACATCTAATGTCTGCTTAACATTCTTTAAGTGTTCTTCCCATGTTTTTCTAAAAATTAGAATGTCATCCAGATACACAATAACAAAATCATAAAAAAAAAGTCTGAGTACATCATTCATTAATCTCATGAAAGTAGCAAGAGCATTAGTTAAGCCAAAAGGCATAACCAGCCACTCATATAGTCCCTGTTTTGTTTTGAAAGCAGTCTTCCATGCATCTTGTTTTGCAACTCTGACATGATCGTATCCACTGTGCAAGTCTAGCTTGGAGAAATAAACAACTTCTTTCAATTGATCTAAAAGATCGTCTATGCGAGGAAGGGGATAATGATTTTTGATTGTTATCTTATTCAGTGCTCGGTAATCAATCCACATTTTCCACGAGCCATATTTGTTTCTCACCAAAACGATTGGTGACCCACATAGTGATGTGGTAGGTATGATGAACCCTTTCTCGAGCAACTCCTACACCGCTTCTTGATTTTAGTGTTCTCTAAAGCGAACAACCTGTACATTCCAATGTTAGGCAATGGAGCATAATGCTGCAAAATAATATCATGTACTATTTCCTTTTTGGGTGGCAGACCTTTAGGTTCTTGAAACAAGATATCATACTCTGAAATAACCTATTCTAAATCAGCTTGCTGTTTAGCATTACAGCCCTCAAATACATTGGTTTTATCAGGTTTCTTTTCCTTTACAACAATCAGTAAGAATTGTTTGCATGAATTTATCATTCTTTTCATCTGCCCTGAGTTTATGAGAGTATAATTATTCTTGAGCTTATGAGCTCTTACAAAATATTTGATTCCATCTTTAACAAGTAGATACTTGTTCTTTAACTCTATATAAAATCGCTTTCTTATCATACAAGTAAGGACTTCCTAAAACAATTCCACATATATCCAAAGGAATTATGTCTAACTCAACCTCATCTACAAATGCTGAGAAAACTTGAGTTTGCACTGTCTAGTCACTTGTAGTTGTACTTTATCATTCAACCATTCTAATGGGTATGGTTTATTATGAGGTGTAGTTGTTAATCCCAACTTCTTTACAATTGTTTCAGAAATTAAATTTACTTGTGAGCTATTATCAAACAAAGTATCAATCTTTTGATGTTTGGAAATAACTCGAATATGAAAAAGCTCATGTCTTTTTCTCTCATTTTCTTCATCAGTGGTAGATTTTGTATAATTACTAGTAGATGCTTTAGATTTCTTACATATTATACTTGTGGCTGCAATGGTTGTTTCATCTCTCGTGTCTGACCCCAAATCTTTCTGAATAGCTACAACAATCTTCTTCTTCTTGCCCTCGAACTTCTTAGGTCTCAGCTCTGGATGCAGAATCCAACAATGCTCATCATCATGCCCATCCTTTTTACAATGAGTGCATGAAGCCTTGCTTTTCTATGTAGTTTTAGCCTTCCTTGATTTCCACTTTTGCTTTCTTTTTTCCTTATTCTTGCTTGAAGTTGGTTGGGATGATCCCCCAATTTCTGGACTTCCATTCTTTCCTCTAGCTTCTAGATGAGTAGCTTGTACAGATACCTCATCTATACTCGTGGGATTAAACATGAGGATAGTATGCCTCATCTAGCTGTGTAGACTGCCAATGTACTTCAACAGAGTCTCAAGTGATTCTAATGAGATTCCTAGAATCAATGCTCTCTTTTTAAATTCTTGAGTGTACCCTTGCACACTTTTCCCTTTCAACTCTCGAAGCGTTTGCCAACTCGTCATGGCTTGCTGCATGTAGGCCAATGGATATAACTGATTTTTTATTGTAGAAACAAATTCACTCCAGACAGAGATGGTCTTACCATGTCTTTTCATGTCAGCTTGGGTTCTGCCTTCCCACCAAACCAAGGCAGTGCCTCCAAGGCATAGTCTTGCCACCTGAATCTTGCTCTTGTCTGAGTCGATATTTTGCACTCTGCAATAAACATCAATTTGCCTAATCCAATTGTCCAGCTTTTCTGCATTCAACTCTCCATCATATATAGATAAATCAAATTTAACATCTAGTTTGATCAAATAAGCTTTCTTTTCAGGGCTATCAGGAGGTGTGAGAAAGCTTTCCTCTTTCCCTCTACCTTTTGAGTGGTCATGGGAATGTGACTCATCTTCTCCTTTGTCTTGCTTAGAGCCTGATGGATTTTCATCCTTATGTTTTCTAAAGTCCCTATACATTTCTTCTACCATGGACTTTATGGCTAGGAAACTATCTATGAATTGAGGGTCTGGCCCCATAAAACCTTCCTCTGACATTGTCTTCCGAGGATAGACTCTCCCAACTTTAGGATTAGTTTTGACCAACTCTCCTTCTCCTAATTTGAGCTTTGATCTAGTTAGCATTCAACAACTAAACCAACACAAGCTTGTCTAGCCTTAATAGCCTAAATCTCTGATACCACTTGATCTAAAAATCACTCGTGAGTGTTCTTAGTTAATTAATTAATAAATGAAGTTATTACAGACTCATGTGCTGGTGTGTGTCTATGCTATCTTAGGCAATGGATCGATCAGATTGCAAAATACATAGACACTGGAAGAATGAAAAACAGTAGGAGAAACAGAGTAAGCAAATACATGAACACAACAAATTAATAAGGAGTTCGCCCTATCCTCCACGGCTACGTCTCCAGTCTAGATTTTAGTGGTGGCCTTCATTTATTTTTTCTTTCAAGCAGAGATTACAATGAGGAGCTCAATTTGAGTCTCTTGAAACAAATAATGTTTGGTAGGGTGGTTCTTGGATCCCCCAAGCCACTAGAGTACACAAACTCTTTTCCTTACTAGATCTTGACCTATCTGGTTTTTAATGGGAGAATCCCAATGTGGTGCTCACTTCCCGATAGATCCTCTCAGGGATTGCTTGAACCTCTCAAGCCTTTTATCTGCTCGATGCTGCCTTAGGTCAGCTCGACTCTATGTTTTCTACATTTTGCTTCAATGTCTCTTCTTTGCTCTCGCTCTCTCTGTCTTCGTTCTCTTCTTCATTTGTTCTGTTCTCTGTCTGTTTATGGCTTAAAGCCAATCTATCTCACGACTGTTCGATTCCTCTTCCGCCCCTTCGGATCGCCTGTTGTTGTTCGCTTGGAGTTCCCTGCCTCTGCATCATCGCTATTGTCCACAGGGAAGTGGCCGCTTGTTCTCTCACGAACTCCGCCAACTCTTCCTCGATGGTTCGGTAATTCAATTACACTATGGAATGATTCATCCGCCAACTCAGCGGTCAAATCGGACTTCAAATTTCTTTATGTCGCCGCTTAGTTCCCCTGTCAAATCCATTTTCTCCATCGGAGGCAATCTCCGCCGTCAGATCTAGTGTCCCTAGATCCTACGTTATTCACTCATTTCACGCAGTTGACTTTCTCGACTGTTAGCACGCGATGAGATGAAATTTTCTCTCTCATCCGTCAGACACGCGTCGTGCGATGAATGGGATCACTTGGTTTCACCCAAATCCGCTTACTGCCCAAGGGTGCCCCCGATATACCACTAGTTTTGGAGCGCGGGATCCGCCTTTCGCCTTAGCACTTTCGCCACAGTTTCCCGGCTTCCCATGCGACTGAGCGCTCGGGGCCTTTCCTTCTCGAGGGGTTTTTCCCAGTGATGAAGCGCTAATCACGCATCAGAAATGGCCTTCATTTCCCGATCCGGGCTTCCCAAGTGCCAGTTCTACCTCCTCCGCGAACTCCATGGGCTTCGGTCAGCGCGCTTTACCGAGGTCCTCGTTGTTCCTTGCTGGCTGCAATCTGTCACTGTCCAGAGGTCTTTCTGATCGCTCTGTGTTCATAAATTCGAAGTTTGTCTTGTCTTAATATAGTGATGGCACTTTGAGAATCTTTATGGATCAAATTTGGATCATGTTTGAATCATACAATCATAATTAAGGGGGAGTGTTAGAAATTGTAATTACTCCCGCATTCCAGGCCAAAATTAGAGATTTAGATAACCAAGCGTTGAGTCAAGTCGATTTAAGTCATAGGCGAGTCGCTAGTTGAAAAGGTTTACTTACCCTTCACAACATTCATTGTAATAATTAAATTTTTGTGTTATTAATAATAAAGATGCAGCCCGTGTGTTTTGTGTGTAAATTTGTGTTCAAACTCCTTTGTTTTTCAAACATTTCTCAAACTCAGTGATAAAGATAGATATATCCAATTCCAATAACAATTTCAGATTTTTTCACAATTCATTTTTTTGAATTTGTTGGTTAGCATAAAATTATTTGTATACGGTTAAAAAAGATAGCATGACTGTCGAAGTCTAGTCTTTTTTTTTTTTACCGAGACAATGAGGATTTATCTACATAACTTACGAAATTTTCTCCATTTACAGATTAGTATATTGAAGGTTATATAATGTTAACCCTATTTTCAAAAACAATAATAAGTGTTAAAAAAATAATGGGTATTTATTGCCATAATGATGGGTATTCTTTGAAGCATTGCTCCTTTTCGCTAGAGCTCCTTTGCGCGAGAGCTTTCGATGATGGTCATTATGTTGTTGACCTTCTATCTCCCCGCTGATTAGACTCAGTGATTCCTCCCCTACCATTTCGTGTTCGAAGTGGACGGGTTAATTAGAGCACATCAACGCTCGTTTCGATTTAACTGCTTTGTATCTAAAGCCAACCTTATCTTCTTCTCTAACTACTCTCTATATTGAGCCAATCTTATCTCAATTGGGCTGACAAATCGTTTAAAATAGCTCGAAAACATATATAACCATAAGAAGACCTGCACCAGTCCAACTTGCCTCTCATATATCCTTCAACGAGCTTTGCTTCACTTTGAAGATCCTCTGGTAATGCACCCACCTTCTTTACCTGAAGCGTTCATCAGCGGCACTGAATCCATTCAGACGATAAATGTTGCAGCTCCTTAGAGTTAAGTCGCTTAGACAACATACTGATTTTAAGAACTTTCCCAAAAAGAAACTTAAGAACTTGAATTCAACATGCTGATAGCCACAATCAAGCCGGGGAGCGCTGCAGCAGATAGTGATTCACGCTTCGATCGGCACTAGCAAATGTGTTGGTCAGAATTGGTCACTTTTTCAAGGAAAAAATATAACATAAAATAATTCCAAGATCTATATTAAAATCTCATTTTTAAAAAGAAAAAGAAAAAGTAAAACAAATCTTTAGATGTCTAAATTATTCCTATCTTTATTATACGTATATTTGAGCACATGGATGGATCTATTAAGGAATAGATATAGAAGGTTAGGATTCACGTTGAGAATCGACCCGTATTTCAAAGAAAAAGTTAACATAAAATAATTTCAATATTTATACCAAAATCTCAGTTACAAAGATATTTTACTCTCTTCATAATGAGTGCGGGTCAAAATGTCCATGGATTTAGATCCAATAATCGCCCATTTTTCTGTACATTTCAAACACATCGCCTCCGCCCCTCAATTATTAGACAATAAAACGAAGGGAAGAAAGAGCACAGGCTTCACGAAGGCTTGTGAAAAGCAAAGACAAAAAAGCCAATTATAACCAATGGAGAATGGACATTTCTTGATCTCAAACGGTTACTGTTTCAAATCAATGGAGATGGACAATCCTTCATCTCAACGGTTACTATTTCAAATTAATGGAGAATGGACGCTCCTTCAACTCAACGGTTATTTATTCCACGAGTCACCGACTAACATGGGTATATCCAATTCCAATAAGGATTTTCAATTTTTTCACCACGATTCAAATTTTGAATTCATGGATAACCCTTAAATAATAACCCATGGGTGTTCAATCTTTGACCTTTACAATGACGGTCTATATTACACAACTTGAGATGAATTAGTATAATGACGAGTATATAATGTTAACTCCGAACCTAATGGCTGTTTATTACCTTTAATAAATGCAATCATATTATATTGAAAACACTTAAGTTTGGATCGAAGAATAATTTATAATAAAAAATTAATTTGTTATTTAAAGCTGCAAATGGAAGAATTTTTTTCACTTTTCATAATTTGATTTAGATGGTATTTAGTTTATATTTTATATAGTGACACTGACTGGGATGATACGATGTGAACGCGATCTATCTGAACATTTTTTAAACCATTAAGATTAAATCCTTTTTAATATATTTGATTTAAAACAATGATATTATATTAAAAAACTTTAAAATAAAAAATATTTTTATTTAAAATGGCATACGTAATGGTATATTCATTTAGCCGTGAAAGGAAAATTTTAAGTTGTTATTATGGAAATACAACTTCAATGTAGATACTAATATAATATATATTATAATAATATATATATATATAAGATATATAATTTGTATAGTAATGAATGGCACATGTGAATTTGATATATTTAAATTTTCATAAATAAAATTAAATAATTTTTTAATTTATTTAATTCATTGAATTAATATAATATAATTTAATTTAGTTTTAAAAAAAATAGTAGTTTGTAAATTGATCATTTGAAAATGTAACAGAATCTCAATTTGAAATTTTAATCCTCTGTTTTAAGAGGGAGTGAATAGATGCCTAGCTAAGTAATTTTCATCCTCAATTTGCCTTTTTGATTCTACAATTTTTTATCCTCTGTTTTAAGAGGGAGTGAATAGATGCCTAGCTAAGTAATTTTCATCCTCAATTTGCCTTTTTGATTCTACAATCTTTTATTCTCGACACTCATGGATACTCACTCCGAGTGAAATCTTGCAACCATGAATGAGAAGATGCCCCAGATAGCAATTGGAGAAGAAGCACAAGACAACAATTGGGAATGCCTAGTGTAGAGTTTGGTGTGGCATAGTTAATGTACTCGTTCTAACTGGAGGCTTCCATTGGATGGCATAAATTGGAAAACTCAAGATGTGGGTATGACTGAAAGGTTTAATGGCGTCACATTTGGGATGGATTGAAAGCTTCGCACTATTCCAACACCATGCCTAAAACACATTTCACAACTTAAGTCGGACTTGAGACTTCCAGTGGAATCTATGGAGATAAATGTCCTTTTTCATAGAAACCATTCTAGAAATCTGGTATTTTGTATTGCAAATTGAATTGGGAATTGGGAACACCTAGTGTAGAGTTTGGTGTTGAATAGATCTTGTACTACTTCTAACTGGAGGCTTCCATTGGATGGCATAAGTTGGCAAACTAAATATGTGGGTATGACTGAAAGATTTAATCAGGTAACATTGGGGATGGCTTGAAAACTTTGGGCTACTCCAACACCATCCCTAAGATGCATTTCGTAGCTTAAGTCATACTTGAGACTTCGAGTGGAATCTATGGAGATAAATGCCTTTTCTCGTAGAAACCATTCTAGAAATCTGGTATTTTGTATCGGAAATTGGGAATGCCTAGTGTAGAGTTTGGTGTGGCATAACTCTTGTACTGCTTCTAATTGCAGGCTTATGTTAGATGGCATAAAGTGGAAAACTGAAGATGTGGGTATGGTTGAAAGGTTTAATTGGGTCACATCGGCGATAGCTTCAAAACATTGGCCTATTCCAACACCATGCCTAAAATTCATTTCACAGGTTATGTCAGACTTCAGACTTCAAGTGGAATCTATGGAGGTAAATGTCCTTTCTCGTAGAAACCATTCTCGAAATCAATTATTTTGTATTGCAAATTGAACTAGTTTTTCGTAGGTGTTTGTTTAGTGTTGAGAAGATGTTACTAGGTCAACCTTAAATACAATGATATTATATTAAAAAAAATTGACTTCTTTGGATATACCAGATTTTATAATAAAAATTTTGACACAATGTGAATCTGGATTATCTAATGTTTTTTTAATTAAGAAAAATATATTTTTTTTAATTATATATAATTAAGTGAATTATTATAAGTATTTTATTTTAGTTTTTAAATGAAATAGTATTTTGTAAATTGGTTATTTAAAAATGTAACACAAGAGTTGTTTGAAATCTTAACTATCCATTTTCTCCCAGTCTTTTTTAATGAAGGAAAAATATATTTTTCAATTTATATAATTAAGTGAATTAATAAAGGTATTTTATTTTAGTTTTTAAGTGAAATGGGAGTTTGTAAATTGGTTATTTAAAAATGTAACACAACAATTGTTTGAAATCTTAACTATCTATTTTCTCCCATAGTGAATAAATGCTTAGTTGGAAATTTTCATCCTCAAATTGTTTTTTTGGCTTTTCCAAATTTTCATTTTAGCCAGTTTAAATATTTATATTGAGTGTGAAATCTTCCCAACATGGTAGAGAATATGTATATTGAGTGTGAAAACTTCTAGCATGCTAGAGAAGAGAGGATAATATTTCGAGAAGAAGGCCAAGACAACAATTGGGAATGGTTCTTTTGGTGTGTTTTCATCTTCAAATTTCCTTTTTGGCTTTTCCAAATTTTTATTTTAGCCATTATGAATATTTATATTTATATTGAGTGTGAAATATTCCCGGTATTCTAGAGAAGACATTTAAGATAGTATTTCAAGAAGAAGCCCAGGACAACAATTGGGAACGCTTCTTTTGGTTTGGTGAAACCTTCATATTGCTTCTAAGTGGAGGCTTAAGTGGAGGCTTCCCTCGATGGAATAAATGGGCAAACTCAAGATTTGGATATGACTTAAAGTTTTAATCGAGTCACATTGGGCGAGAGTGAGGGTGAGGGCGAGAGTGAGGGTGAGGGCGAGGGCAAGGGCGAGGGCGAGGGTGGAGAAGTCTGGGCTATCCCAATGCCACTTCTAAAACCCATTGCTTTGTTTAATTCCATATTTCGAGTAGAATATGTGGCAAGAAAAACTTATGAATATCTTGTATTTTGTTTTGTAAATTAAATTAAGTGTTTTATTTAGGGTGTAAAAATATGATGTGGTGTGTACATGCGAATCATATTTGTTTTAGTATCTTGTAAATATCATCATATTTGTTTTAGTATCTTGTAAATATCATCCATATCACCGCAAAGTAAAGATCACTAATGATGATGTTAGTATCCAATCAGACAAGTACAATTTAATAGTAACAAATGTCATATACAGTTCATATAGTTATAAGTTTACTAACTAGAGAATTATTCACTTTGAATGTAAATCCTAAGTTTATTAGTTGAGAAATTTAACATCATGAAAGCTAGCTCTAAGAAATTTAACATCTTGAAAGCTAGCTCAAGTTTATATAATCGGTTTTGAATGTTGTAAATTTTTTAATTCAGGTTTATATAATTGGTTTTGAATGTTGTAAAAAAACTTCCCAAATAAATTCAGTACGCAATCCTTTTTAGTAAGTAATCATTCTCATAAAAGCAAGAAATCTAATTATTAATAGTTGAAATCATAATATTTTAACTAAACTTCCATAAACTACAACATTACAAAGGAAATATTTTCCTTCAAAATTACGTGAAAAGGCATTCTCATAATTCTCACAAGAAGCACCTAATGAAATTATAATTTTTAAAAATATTTAAATTATAAATTACCTTTATAAAAAGATTGATTAGTTTTAAAAGTAAATAAATATTTATTATTTATTAAATCTTAAAATATATAAAAATTAATTTTAATTTATATATTATGATTTAATGTAGACTTCCCGGATGGATCTATTAACAAATAGATATACCATTTAAGTTATAGGTTCACACATAGATATAGCATAGGTTTATTCGAGCACTCCGGGATGGATCTATATTTAACAAATAAATATACCATTTAAGGTTATAGGTTATGCTTCACATATAGATATACCATTTAATGTTATAAGTTATCGCTTACATTGGGAATTGATCACTTGATATAAAATCATTTCAACATTTGTACCGTAATCTCACTTTCTTGGATACTTCAGTTAACAAACACAAATTTAATGAACCACCAGAAATTGAAAAGAAGAATAAAAAGTATTGCTCTCGAGGATAAAAATATCCATGGATTTAGATCCAATAACCGCCCAATTCTTCTGCACTTTTGAAACACGTTGCCTCCGTATCTCCATTAATACGGAATAAAACACATAAAAAAAAACATAGCGCTCTCAGACAGGACGACGCCCAGCCGATGGAGAGAAGGATTTTGTCAACTCAACAAACAAAAAAATATGATTGTAAAAAACAAAAACCATTTACAATTAATACAGGATGGACAATCCTTCATGTCAATGGTTACTATTTCAAAGGAATGGAGGATGGATCCCTTCAACTCAACGGTTATCTATTTCAGTCTCACTGACAAAGTTGGGTTTATCCAATTTCAATACGGATTTTATTTTTTTTCACATTGATTAATTTTTTGAATTCCTTGCATAACCGTTAATTTCTTCAGTACCTTTAAAAATAACGCATAAAGGCTGGCTATACAACAATATTGGTTGCTTTGACCCGGACAATATCGGTCTATTCACACAACTTGCGATGGCTAAATTTCTCCACTTTCGGATTAGTATAATTATGGTCAGCTAATGTTAACACTATTTTCAAGAAACGCAATGGTTGTTTATTGCCATTAAATAATACAATGATATTAAAAAAAAACCTTGAATTCTAATCTGTGTGTATGATCTCATTTAGTTGTAAGTTAGTTGAAAAATGTAGATTTTAATCATAAAACTACAATTTAAATTTAGAATATATATAATTTAAGTTTTGCTAATGAATGATACATTGTGAATTTGATATATTTAAATTTTTATTTTTAAAAAATTAAGATTCAATATATTTATTATTTCATTAATTAATATAATATAAATTTTTTATATCTAAATTTTTGTTTTTGACAAATTAACATTAAACCTATTTTTTAATTCATTTAATTAACATAGTATGATTTTTTTTAGTTTTTAAATGAAATTTTGTTTGTGAATTGATTATTAAAAACCGTAACAGAGGGGTAGAGTAAAATCTTAATCATCCATTTTCATTTTCAAAGTAGGTAAATAGATGCCTAGGAAGCAATTTTCATCCTCAAACTGCCTTCCATCCTCCATTACATGACTATGAAAAGAAAACCTTTCAATCGTTGCGTTGTGGCGGACTTGAATTCATCATGCTAATAGCCACAATCAAGGCAGGGAGCGCTGCAGCGGATAGTGATTCACGCTTCGATTGGCACTAGCAATGTGTTGGTCAGAATTGGTCACTTTTTCAAGTCAAAAATATAATATAAAATAATTCCAAGATTTACATTAAAATCTCACTTTTAAAAAGAAAAATCAAAAGTAAAACAAATCTTTGGATGTCTAAATTATACGTATATTTGAGCACATGGATGGATCTATTAACAAATAGATATACTAGGTTAGGATTCACATTGAGAATCGACCCGTATTTCAAACAAAAAAATTAACATAAAATAATTTCAACATTTATACCAAAATCTCAGTTATAAAAATATTTTACTCTCTTCATAATGAGTGGGGATCAAAATGTCCATGGATTTAGATCCAATAATCGCCCATTTTTCTGTACCTTTCAAGACAATAAAACCAAGGGAAAAAGAGCACAGGCTTCAGGGGGGCTTGTGAAAAGCAAAGACAAAAAGCCAATTATAATTAATGGAGGATTGACAATTCTTCATCTCAACCGTTACTGTTTCGAATCAATCGAGATGGACAATCCTTCATTTCAACGGTTACTATTTCAAATTAATGGAGAATGGACGCTCCTTTCTATTTCAAATCAATGGAGATAGACAATCCTTCGTCTGAACGGTTACTATTTCAAATTAATGGAAAATAGACGCTCCTTCAACTCAACGGTTACTTATTTCACAGAGTCACCGACTAACGTGGGTATATCCAACTCCAATTACAATAAGGATTTTCAATTTTTTCACAACGATTCAAATTTTGAATTCATGGATAACCGTTAAATAATAACGGATAAAGTATGGTTGTTCAATGCTAGTGCTTTCTTTGACATTTACAATGACCGTCTATTTACACAACTTGATATGAATTAGTATAATGAGGAATATATAATGTTAACTCGGAACCTAATGGCTGTTTATTACTTTTAATAAACACAATCATATTATATTGAAAAAACTTAAGTTTGGATGGAAAATAATTTATAATAAAAATTAATTTGTATTTAAAACTCTAAATGAACCCTTTTTTTCACGGAGTTGTCTGTAATGTGATTTTTTGGAGATTCCGGTGACGGAATCCGGCGGAAGAAATGATGTTAAATCTTGATTTTTAGCAGTTAAAATGGTTTTTTAACTACATATTTGGATTAAGCGCCTTGAAAAGCCCCTGGGAGCCATTGATTGTGCAGAAACTAGCTATCAAACATGAGATTCCAATGAATTGCTGCCGGATTTTGACCGGAAAAATAGCCGGGAAATTTACCTAAACATGTTTTTTAAACCATTAAGATTAAATACGTCTTAATTTATTTTATTTAAAACAATGATATTAAATTAAAAAACATGAATTCTCCGATGTTTGAATGGAGAAGATTTTAAAATAAAAAATATTTTTATTTAAAATGACATACGTAAAAGTATATTTCATTTAGCGGTGAAAAGTAAATTTTAAGTTATTATTATGTAACTACAATATTTAGGAATATATATATTTTATAATTTGTACAACTTCAATTTAGAATAGATATATTTTATAATTTGTATAGTCATGAATGATATAATGTGAATTTCATATATTTAAATTTTCATAATTAAGATTAAATAATTTTTTTAATTATCTAATTCATTGAATTAATATAAGATAATTTAATTTAGTTCTAAATGAAATAGTAGTTTGTAAATTGATCATTTAAAAATGTAATAGAATCTCGGCTTGAAATTTTAATAATCTGTTTTAAGAGGGAGTGAAAAGATGCCTAGCTAAGTAATTTTCATCCTTTGCCTTTCTGATTCTGCAATTTTTTATTCTCGACACTCAGGGATACTCACTTCGAGTGAAATCTTGCTACCATGAACAAGAAGATGCCGAGGACAGCAATTGGAGAAGAAGCATAAGACAACAATTGGGAACGTCTAGTGTAGGGTTTGGTGTGGCATAGTTAATGTACTCCTCCTAACTGGAGGCTTCCGTTGGATGGCATAAATTGGAAAAGGGTATGACTGAAAGGTTTAATGGCGTCACATTGGGGATGGATTTAAAGCTTCGCACTATTCCAACACCATGCTTAAAACACATTTCACAGCTTAAGCCGGACTTGAGACTTTGAGTGGAATCTATGGAGATAAATGTCTTTTCTCATATAAACCATTCTAGAGATCTGTTCTTTTGTATTGCAAATTGAATTGGGAATTGGGAACACCTAGTGTAGAGTTTGGTGTGGAATAGATCTTGTACTGCTTCTAATTGAAGGCTTCCGTTGGATGGCATAACTTGGCAAATTGAAGATGTGTGTATGATTGAAATGTTTAATGGGGTAACATTGGGGATGGCTTGAAATATTTGGGCTATTCCAACACCATGCCTAAAATGCATTTCACAACTTAAGTTAGACTTTAGATTTCAAGTGGAATCTATGGAGATAAATGTCCTTTCTCGTAGAAACCATTCTAGAAATCTGGTATTTTGTATTGCAAATTGAATTGGGAATTGGGAATGCCTAGTGTAGTGTTTGTTGTGGCATAAATCTTTGGTATGGCATAACTCTTATACTACTTCTAACTGGAGGCTTCTAGCCTCTGTTAGATGGCATCAATTGGAAAACTGAAGATGTGGGTATGGTTGAAAGGATTAATGGGGTCACATTGGGGATAGCTTAAAAACGTTGACCTATTCCAACACCATGCCTAAAATTCATTTCACAGGTTATGTCGGACTAAAAACTGAAGATGTGGGTATGGTTGAAAGGTTTAATGGGGTCACATTGGGGATAGCTTAAAAACGTCGGCCTATTCCAACACCATGCTTAAAATTCATTTCACAGGTTATGTCGGACATTAGACTTCCAGTGGAATCTATGGAGGTAAATGTCCTTTCTCATAGAAACCATTCTCAAAATCGGGTATTTTGTATTGCAAATTGAATTAGTTTTTCGTAGGTGTTTGTTTAGTGTTGAGAAGATGTTAATATGTACCCAAAATGGAAGATTATGAGACAAAATATGATTGGACGAAGGGAAAAACAACCAATTATAATGAATGGAGGATGGAAAATCTTTTATCTCAAAGGTTGATAGTGCAACCAAGAAAAGGAGGATGGTGGCCCTTCTAGCTAAATTTTTATCTATTTTACCAACTCACCAATAAAGATGGGTATATGGAATTCCAACCAGTCTGGTTTAGAGAGGTCACAATTTTGCTAAGAAAATATTAGAAATGTTGGCAAGATTTCGATAAATATCTGGTAAAAATTTTGGGAAACCTATTTTTCAAATGAATTCGATAAACAACCATCTCATTCATAAGAAAAACATTCGCATAAAAGGTAGTGATATAATCCTTGTTGAAATTATGATATTTTAACTCAAATTGCTATAAGAAACAACATTAATGAAGAACTTCTTCAAAATCACATGAGAAGAACATATAGAAATTAGAGTTACTAAAAACAATTTTTAGTCTATGAAAATCAATTTCAAAATTTGGGTTACTAAATTTTAAAGGATTAAATTGTAAATTAAGTTATAAGGACACTGTTATATTAATTATTTTTAAAAGTAAATAAATATTTACCATTCAAATTATAAATATATAGAAAAGTTAAAATTATATTGGATACTAATTAATTTATTTTAATCTTAAATTTAAATTTAATAATTATTAAATTACTATGTAAAATATTATTTTTGTATTATAAGTCTATTTGAGGATTCCTGTATAGATTTATTAACAAATAAATATACCATTTCTAAATCATACTTTGTTTGAGAAATAAAAACGTCATTTTTTGTTTGCTTCACTTCTATTCCTAGAAATTATCTTAACAACCCCAAATATGTCATTTCAAACTCACTTTTTATGATGTCTTTGAAATCAACAATGAGTTGATCATCACTCCCTGTAAAATAAAATCATCTACATATAAAGCCACAATTAATAGTTTATTGTCATTCTCTTTTATGTAGAAAGTAGGCTCATTTCCACACTTGCTAAAGCCATTGTACATCAAGTAAATGTCTATTTTTCTATATCATGTGTGCGGTGCTTGCTTTAGCCCGTAAAGAGATTTCTTCAATCTATACACCTCGTCTTCTTGCCCTTAAACCTCATAACCAAGTGGTTGAACCACATATAATTCCTCTTTAAGCACTCTATTTAAAAATGCCAACTTCAGGTCGATTTGATATACCTTCAATTTATGTTGTGCTACTATCGCCAACATTGTCTGCATTTCCTCCATGCTTGTGATTGGTGTCAATTTCTTTGCATAATCTCTTTAGCACTACTTGTCGTATCCTTTGACAACCAACCTTGCTTTATGCCTTTCAATCCTTCCTTCAACATTTCTTTTGGTCTTATAGACACACTTGACGCCTATGACGTATTTTCCTTCTAGAAGATCCACTAACTCCCATGTTTCGTTCCTTTTTATTGCCTCCATCTCTTCATCCAATTATTCTACCCATTTTTTCTCCTTAATTGCATCTTCAAAACAAATTATATCGTGTACATGAAAAAATAGAGAAAACAAAAAATCCATACCTGCATTGTTGTCAACATCAATTTTCTCATAAATCTCACATAAATTTCTGAATTTTTGTCTTCTCCTTATTTCCAAAGATGGACTTGACATGTCACTTGATGTTGAACTTGGATAAGATGGAAATTTTTATCTATGCTCACACTTAGATGAGTATTTTCTTGATTGTTTCATATTGAGACAATCCTTGGACCATGGTGGACCATACCAAACCATGGTTCATTTTCATATCAAGACAATCTTTATCACAATGCGACGTTTGACCATGGTTGGCCATGATTTGTCATTGATGACCATTATTGATTTTATAAAACATGGTTGGCCATGATTGACCATGTTTGACCATGATTGACTAAACCTAAGGGACTAATATTATAAAACCAAGGTATATGAACCCAAAGATAAATATTATTAACACTAAAATAGACATGCTTAACCATTGTTGATTTTCATATTGAGATAATCTTTGTTACAATGTGACGTTGGACCATGAGTGACCATGGTTGGCCATGATCAACATAATGTTTGTCACAATGTGAGATTGGACAATGGTTAACCCTCAATGGTATTATAAAGCCAGGGGAATAACCAACCCTAGGGATTAATACCAAAAGCCCAAGGGTTTGATATTATAAACCCGAGTAAAAATTATAAACCCAAGGTATATAAACCCTAAGATAAATATTAGAAACCCTAAAATAAACATGGTTGACCATGGTTGATTTACATATTGAGACAATCCTTGTCACAACGTGATGTTGCACCATGATTGACCATGTTTGACCATGATTGATTTTCATATTGAGACAATCTTTCTCATAGTGCAATGTTGGACCATGGTTGACCATCGTTGATTTTGATATTTAGAAAATCATTATCACAATGCAACATTTGGCCATGGTTTACCATGGTTGACCATGGTTCACTATGATTGACCATGGTAGACCATGATTGATATTATAAACCTAAGGGATTGATATTATAAAGCCAACAGAATAATAAACCCAATGGATTAGTGCTAAGACCTCAAGATTTTGAAACCAAGGGAATAATATTAAACCCAAGGGACTAATATTATAAAACCAAGGCATATAAACCCTAAGAAAAATATTATAAACACTAAAATAAACATGGTTGACTATGGTTGACCATGGTTGATTTTCGTAATGAGACAATCCTTGTTACAATCTGATGTTGGAGCATGGTTGACCATGCTTAACCATGGTTGATTCTTATATCAAGACAATCTTTGGCATAATGTGAGTTCAACCATAGTTTACCATGATCGACCATCGATGGCCATGGTTGACCAAGGTGGACCATGATTACCAATGGATGATTTTATAAAACATGGTTGACCATGATTGAATAGTATCAAACCCAAGGGAGTAATATTATAAATCCAAGGTATATAAACCCTAAGATTATAAATACTAGTATAAACATGGTTGAATATGGTTAACCATGGTTGACTTTCATATTGAGACAATCCTTCTTACAATCTGACATTGGACCATGGTTGACCATGCTTAACCATAGTTCATTTTCATATCAGACAATATTTGCCACAATGTGATGTTCTACCATAGTTGACCATAATTAACCATGGATGGCCATGGTTGAATTTCCTATTGAGAAAATCCTTGTTACAATCTCACGTTGGACCATGGCTCATTATGCTTGACCATGGTTCATTTTAATATTAAGACAATATTGGTCACAATGTGACATTTGACCATGGTTGACCATGATTAGCCATGGATGGACATGGTTGACCAAGGTTGACTAAGGTTGGTCATGATTATCATATTGAGACAATATTTTTCATAATATGATGTTGCTCCATGGTTGAGACAATGACTGATTTTCATATTGAGACAATCTTTGTCATGATGCGACATTCGACCATGGTTGACGAAAGTTGCCCATGATTGACCATGGTTGACCATGATTATCATATTTAGACAATCTTTGTCATAATATGATGTTGGACCATAGTTGAGACAATGATTGGTTTTCATATTGAGACAATCTTTGTCACAATGCGACTTTGGACCATGGTTCACAATGATTATCCATGGCTAACCACGATTGATTTTATAAAATAGGTTGATTGTGGTTGAATAATATTAAACCTCAGGGACTAATATTATAAACACAAGGTATATAAACCCTAATATAAATATTATAAACATTAAGATACACATGGTTGACCATGGTTGATTTTCATATTGAGACAGTCCTTGTCATAATGGGACATTTGACCATGGTTGATTCTGATATTGAGACTATATCTGTCATAATGCGGCATTGGACCATGGTTGACCATGCTTCCTATTATAAACCTAAGGGAATAATAAGTCTTAGGGATTAATACTAAAAACCAAAGGGACTATAAACCTAATGGAATAATACTAAATCCTACGAATATGAAACATTAGATTAATAAACCAAAGGGATCGATATTATAAACCCAAGGGGTAAAATTAATAAGAGCAAGGTATATAAACAATAAGATAAATATTATAAACCCTAGCAAGGTATATAAACAATAAAATAAATATTATAAACCCTAAAATGAACATGGTTAACCATGGTTGAGTTCCATATTGAGCCAATTCTTGTGACACTAAGATGTTGGATAATGGTTGACCATGATTGATTAAAGACTAAAATAAACATGGTTGAACATGGTTGACCATGGTGGAATATGGTGGACCATGGTTGACCATGCTAAACCATAGTTTATTTTCATTTATTTTCATATCAAGGCATTCTTTCTCACAATGTGACGTTCGACCATGGTGCACCATGATTGACCATGGATGACCATATTTGATTTTATAAAACATGGTTGACCAAGGTTGAACAGGTTTGGTCATGATTGAATAAATCCGAAGGGATTAATATTATAATTCAAAGGTATATAAACCCTAAGATAAATATTATAAACACTAAGATAAATATGGTTGACCATGGTTGATTTTCATATTGAGACAATCCTTGTCATAATGTGATATTGGACAATGGTTGACCATGATCAAGAGAATGTTTGTCACAATGTGACATTGGACCATGGTTAACCATGAATGGTACTATAAAGCCAAGGGAATAATAAACCCTAGGTATTAATGCTAAATACCCAAGGGATTATAAATTTTAGTGAATAATTTTAAATCCTAAAAATATGAACCCTCAGATTAATAAACCCAAGGGATTAATATTATTAACCCAAGGAATACAAAATATAAATCCAAGGTATATAAATCCTAATATAAATATTATAATTCCTAAAATAAACATGGTTGACCATGGTTAATTTCGATATTGAGATAATCCTTGTCACAACGTAATGTTGGACCATGGTTACTCATAACTAGTAGATTATAAATATATAATATTTAAATTTTAATTATATATTAATTAGTTTAATATTTTGACAATAAATAAATATTTAGAAGTGAACTATGTTAAATATTTCTTTTTATTTATGATTCTATTTTCACACTGCTAGATGTATTTATCAACAAATAGATATACCATATAAGGTTAGGCTTCACATTGGCTAGGGTTCACATTGGCTATTGATCCTAGGAAAAATTATAACATAAAATAATTTTGAAATTTATACCAAAATGTCACTTTCTTAATTAGTTTAATCAACCAACAAGGTAGAGCCAAAAATTGGAATTAAAAACGATACAATTGTTGATGGATTTAAATCCAATAACCACGCAATTCTTTGGCACCTTTGAAACCTGTCGCCTCCAACTCTCATTTATTAGACAATAAAACACAGAAAATAACATTGGGCTCCTCATATCAGACACGACAACACCCAGCCTTTGTAGAGGAGGAAGATTTTGTAAACACAACACCAAAAAAACATTTATAGAAAAAAATAAGATCAGACTCGAGAACACCCCCGCCTAAGTAGAGGAGGAAGATTTTGTGAACGCAGACCAAAAAAATGGATAGAAAAAAATTAAAAAAAGGCCAATTATAATGAATGAAGGATTGAAAATCCTTCAACTCAACGTTTACTATTTCAAATGAAATTGTAATTATTTCTCATATTTCAAATAAAATTATAATTACTCTTCCATGTGAGAGTTGGTTAAAATTAGAGAGTACGATTAACTGAGCATTGAGTCAAGTCGAGTCAAGCCATAGTCAAATTCAATGTGTGGTTGCATGTCAATTTATTTTAAGCGAGTCTTCAATTGAAAAGATTTAAATACCCTTCACCGAGTTCATTGTAATAATTAATTTTTTGTGTGATCAATAAAAGAGTCACAACTCTTGAGTTTTGTGTGTCAATTTATATTTAAGCTCCTCTACATCTCCAACAAATTAGTATTATACTAAGATTACAAAGAGAAAAAGATAACCGATCAACAGTAATGCCGGATAAAGAAGGAAATATTTTTTCATCCTGTTTTTCATCCTTACATTGGTATTCAGTGCGTTTTAACGCTCATGCTCTTAACAAAGAGCCACGTTAAGAGGTGTAAACTTACCGTATTTTGCATGCACGTGGGTCAAACTTTCGTGGGAAGCATTACAGCACTAACACCAGACTCTTTGTAGTGGAGGGCATTAGATGCAAGATCTCTTTCATTTGAGCCACATTACTCATCATAAAAGCGAAGGAAGTTTTGGACAAGCAGTTGTAGCTGTTGTGAACAACCTCGAAGTGTCTGCGTAATGTAAGACGTCTAAAAGGTCGTTAAAGAATTAACGGACCCTCCATTATCGTGGAAGGTGTCAGTTTGTAAGCCGCGTTAACAAGTCAAAACCATGTTCTAACAGGATTTCTAAAGTTTTTATACATTAAGTGTGCATGGTATTAAAGATATATTCGAGAAATTGTTTTTAAAAGGTAATTTTTAAACAAAAGCTTTATGAAAGTATTTTTTCATAAAAGTTGACCATGATACTCGAAAGTTTATCTTTAAAGGTCAACGTGTTGATCCAAGGTTACTAAGGAGATGGTTTTGGTTTGGAAAAAAAATCCATTCAAAAGGTTATGTTAAAAGGTTTCCAGAGTTATTAAAGTGTTTTTATAATTAAAAAAGGAAAAAGTGCTTTGGAGAGTAAGGTATTGAAATAAGTTTTTTTATTTATTTAAAAAGGCAAGGTGGTTTTATTGAAAAAACAATTGGAGGCTTTGTAAAAGTTCGTTTATCTGTGTTTTTTTGGTGTTTTGTCAAGAATGACCATTTTTGGGTGAATATTGTGCCTTATGGAGGTGCATATTGAAAATCATATCTTTTTTCGGGGGCAACATGGAAGATAGTCTCATGCAATCAGGAAAGAAACTATAAGATAGAAGAAAGACCACAATCATGGGTCACAAAGCGCAACTGGAGCATATTAAGAAAATAAATTGAAAAGAAGAGGCAAAGATCATTATTGTGGTTAGAGAGGTTCAGGGTGTAGCCAAGGAACTGAGAAGTCTAGTGGAAGACAAAGAATAAATTTAGGGTGATTGGTGTAGCTTTGATCTGCCACCAGCTCCTATGTTTACGGGTAAATATTTTGATCATTGGTTTATGAAGATGTTAAATTTTCTTTCAGATAACTACTTAATTGAGTTAAGCTGTAATAAACCATATATGAAGTATGTGATGTTTGCATTGAATTTTATAAAGCAAGCATTGGATGATAAGTGTTCGTGCAAAGTAGGAAAATCTACATCTTCCAAGGAAGCATGCAAGATCTTAGAAGAAGAATTTGGTGCAAGGCGGGGTGACATGCAACAACAAGTTATGTCACAAGAAAAGAAGAAAACTGCAAATCTGAGAGTAGATGAGAAAGACTTTGAGAGGAAAATAGAGCTGGGAGAATCCCACTCAAAAGTGGATCATGGTTGTCAAGACCATAAAATTAACCAATTATGTAAAAAGACATATGGATGAAGAAAATGCAACAAAGATTGCAGAGAGAGAAGGAGGAGCCTCTGTATGTGAAGCATAGCAGGAGCATATCAATGCTCAAGGAATCCATTGTAATGTGGATGATGTATATGATGGTGAATCCCACTGTGACGAAACACATGTGGATGATGACTGCAAACTAAGATGTGCATTGATGAATCTAGCTGCAACTGATGGATTTGGTGAAGTTGAAATTGTTAATGAAATTGAAAATGAGTATATGCATGCTTGAATATCCCACCATAGTGTGGATGAACATTATGTTGATGAGATGTCTGGTTTCCTTTTTCAAGTAGGGATTGATTGTGGAAATATGATAAGCACAATGTTCAATGAAGAATTGAAGGTTTAAATTGCCTCTACAGAAGCAAGATATGAAGTAGTTGGAATTGCTCATGAAGAAATATGTGATCTAGAAACAACTCATGATTAAGAAGAGGATAAATTGATTGAAAAGATTTTTATGAGAATATCCACTGACCACATAATAGTGGAGAATAGTTCAGTGAAATTGAAGATAAGGTAGAGAAGGAAGATATGGAGCAGGAAGCTCTCACTGAGGGGCATAATAAATATGTTTTTAACAATGTTTTTGAGTATGCAAGTGTTCATAATATCATGGTCGAAAAAAGTTAAAACAAGGTTCTTAATAAGTTTGATGCATATTTGAAACTCATTGAAGAATGGATTCAGTAACCAATATAACAAATTGAAGGAAGTCTTAAAGCAACAACTGGAATAAAGGAATTGAATGAAATGATGATTACTGATTTTGAGTGTGCAGATTACAGGGAAAAACAACAGGGCCTAATGATGAAAGTTAAAAGAATGATATGAGTTTTTCAGAAGACAAACATGAATGAATTGAAACCATTTTTCACTAAATGGTGTCAAGAAGAGATAATATTTTTCTATCAAGAAATATGGCAGAAAGAAAGTCAGGAATATGAAGCGCAAGAAGAAGAGAAAAGAAGACAATTTAAAGATGCAATGTTGTGGTAGAAGTCCATGGTTGAGAAAACATTTGAAGAGGAAGGTGTAATAGATAAGATTAGATTGTGTTTCAACACAAATTCAAGAAAATTCAAAGAAAATTTGCAGCAACAACAAGTAAAGAAATATGGAGTCTACAACAAGAACCTGCAACAAAGAATGAAGCAATTTCGTGAATTCAAAATTTGGAAGAGAAAAAGAAAATGAAAAATTGTAAAAGTCTTAGAGTGATTGTAAGCCTAACTAAGACATAGACCAGTAGACATGTTTGAGTGATGATTGATTCATTTTTTGATGTAAGCCTAGGAGGCATAGTTAGTCAAGTTGAGTCATCTTTGAATCATACAATCGTAATTAAGAGGGAGTGTTAGAAATTGTAATTACTCCTGCATTCTAGAGTTGGCCAAAATTAGAGATTTAGTTAACCGAGCGTTGAGTCAAGTCAAGTGAGTGTTAGAAATTGTAATTACTCCTGCATTCTAGAGTTGGCCAAAATTAGAGATTTAGTTAACCGAGCGTTGAGTCAAGTCAAGTCATAGGCCAGTCGCTAGTTGAAAAGGTTTGCTTACCCTTCACAAGATTCATTCTAATAATTAAATTTTTGTATTATTAATAATAAAGACGGTGCATTTTTTTTGTGAATTTGTGTGTAAGCTTGTTTGTTTTTCAAACATTTCTCAAACTCAGCCATAAAAATGGATATATCCCATTCCAAAAACAATTTCATTTTTTTCACAATTCATTTTTTTGAATTTGTTGGTTAGCATAGAATTATTTGTATACCGTTAAAGAAGATAAGTTCTCCAAGTCTAGTGCTTTTTTTTAACAAGACAATGATGATTATCTACATAACTTACGATGTAAAATTTTCTCCATTTACGGATTAGTATATTGAAGGTTATATAATGTTAACCCTATTTTCAAGAACAATAATAAGTGTTTAAACTAGCAGTTGTCCCAAAAGGTACAAAGAGAGGCCGATAGGATTATTAAATTGGAAATGTTGAATTTTTCTAGAAGGAATTGTTGAATTTTTCTAGAAGAGTTAATTGGTTTGGGGAAAACCTTGTTTTCTTGGACTGGATCATTGCTCACGCACCTTAGACTGATATGCTGGAGGTGCAAGGCATTAAAGGAAAAATGTTTAAACCCTCAATGCCTATCTAATTCAACGGAGTTAAGTTATTGCTGTTACAGCAGACAGAATATCTGGACAGAAATACTTTGATACATACACACACACTACAGGTCTTCTCAGGCAAGTCAAATGGCTAGAAGATTGTAGAAGGGTCACCGGAGTCCAAATCATAAAGAAGCTGACACAGATTAGAAGATATCTCATAATATTTTCTGTTAGGTTTTAAGAAAAACTCAAATATAATCTTTTGCATACATCATCATATGTTACATCAAATCATTTGTATATGCTTTGCAACAACTGCCCGTGAAAAGGGGCATTGGAGAAAATTCTAGAGATGCAAAGCACTAAGTTTAATATCCAAATATTGCAAAAAAAGAAAACCACTTGGTCGTAAATGGAGTAACTGAGATACAGCTCTAATTAACCCTGTTTTAACATTTCTCTCCCAACAAAAAACACTTCAAAATATGATCAGGAATGCCTTCCATTAGGTTGAATAAGTGACCAACCCCAGGAAGCTCATGATAGTGGATCCAAGGAAGCTTTTCACCAATGTAACGCTGCAAAGTCACCGGAACTAATGCATCCTCATCCCCTTGCCATATATGAACTGGAACATCATTGTTAGGAAACGGGTTATTGAGTTCCAAAGGATCAAAATCCCACTTGCCAAACATGACCATCAGGTCTCGATGTAGAGACTCAAACAATCCTTGCTGCAATGCTGCCTTCAAACGTTGCAGAGGCAAATGAATCAGTAAATAAGGAGAAAGCAACTCTTGGATCCAGAATCAGGCACAGTACCAGTATCTTGTTAATTTGGAATTCTTTGTCTAATCTTAGCATTGGTTTATTGAGAAAGAGAAAAGTCAATCAACCTCAAGCAAATTCCACAATTCAATTTCGTTAAGAACAGCATAGCATTCTGACTTGTCTTTTGAAAACAAGCATATGCAAACAAGTGTAAATACATAGACAGCCTCGTCCATTTTAGCTAAAAAGGGCTCAGAAAGAATGAATGTTAGTGAAGATTTTCCCATACACTGAACATTAACCATTAAATAAGGATGTACTGACCTTTGGAAACAACCACCAATCCAATAGCACAACACTCTGATATAACTAACCCTAGCGAATTGCCAGATAATCTTAGAAAGTAACATGTTGTAGACAAGTGAAACACCCAATTCATAATCAAAGTGGAGCGACTTCAGATTGAAATATGGTTTTCTGAAGAAAAAGATAACAGACAAATAATTTAACAAAAGAGTAACCCCATGAAAGACCTGTTCCACAAACGTAAAACAACTTCAGACTGCTAATGGGGATTTGGTATGTTTATCAGGTTGACAGAGGATTCAGCCATCCACCAAGGTTCCATTCCCACCATGGTCTACACTGGGATGAGATTCAAAAAGGATGACGCCAGGTGCATGTCACAAAGCAAGTTGGGAAGAATAGTTACCCCTCGGAACTGGCAGCCAAGCCAGAGGAAATCCACTATGTACAGTCCCTTGGGACATATTTCTCCAACCACTTCAATTTAAAAAGCAGACTGCCTTCTTAATTCCTAAATATTTGAAAAGCTAGCTGATTAATTCACACTGAACGCATAAAGCGTTAAAGACACAAACTTCAAATGGAGTACAAAGGCCCTTGACTAACTTCAACCTTTATCAAAACTAACACGGAAAAGCACCTTGGAATCACCCTTTTCAGAGGTCCACAGAAATTTGAGAATTGTTTTCGAAATCTCCGAAATCCAAAAACAGTAAAAGAAAGAAAGCCCTTTAGAAACACCTAATTCAAACAGTAGAACAATAACACAATAACTCAAGGGTAGGATCTGCCTTATCTTCAGGACAAGCAAAGGTAAACATATGAGTTAAAAATGTTCACCCTACGAGGCGAGTATGAGCTGATGGAGAGTTCACTGGGTTACCGACTTCAGCTATAAGCGTAATTGTGAGCATCAACGAAAATTCTTGATTAATACGACTTATATTTGAGTCCTCAGCTTTGCCACTGGTTTTTCCCTAAGCCTGATAATGTTTCTGTATTGCTGTTTATTCTGCACAATCACAGAGCCCGCCTTAAGTATCGGTAATAACAGTTTTAAACCAATAAGAAAGCCATGAAATCAATCAAATGGTAAATAGAAAAGCGAGAACAAGAAAAGCAACCTGGCTCTCAAGTAAGTTTAAGCTTGAAGAGGGATTCAAATTTGTGAGAAGTGATGGCCCTTAAGCATTCCAGAAGAGGCAGCAATTTGCCAGGAACTTTGGGTTCCCTTCTGCTTCGTCTGCTCATTGGGGAAGTTTCAATCTCATCTGTGCCTTCCATTCTATCCTCCATATTGCTATATCCAGAAGACCTTGTATGATTCCAGGCATCTATGAATTCATCAGATTCTTTGTAATGCCCCTGCCCCTGCCCTTGCCCTTGCCCCTGCCCTTGCCGATGCCGATGCCGCTGCCACTGCCCCTGCCTGCTTTCGCTTGCATCATGACTGCTGCTGAAGCGAGCGAAGCCTACATTCAACCAAGCAACTGTAAATTACTCTCGCATTATCTCAACCGGAAACTGCATTAAGGTGTTGTAAGTAGTAGTAGCAAGAAGCATACTCCCACAGTGATAAAAATATCAGAGATACAGAGTATATTTCTCAAATGAAGATCCTTAACAATTAGTTCGCGGCCTCAAAGGTCGCTTAACCATTAAAAGAAAAATGCTAACAAATGAATCTTAAAAAGGAAAGACAAGTAACAGAGTGTTTTCCTCTCAAACCTGTTGGGGTTTTTCCTCTAATAACAGGATACGTTGACTCTAATAATAGGACACTGTGAATCTGGAGAATTTCCTGCTGAGTAATCAGAGAAAGCCTGAAATAACCCAGATAACCTTCATGCATGCGTACCTATACACCATTAACAGATAAATGTAAGCGGGGTATTGAGGACGCATCAGGAAAATATATCAAGAGAACTTCCTTCTCAATCAGAGGCCAGAAGAGAAATAACCACACCTATCATATCAGAACAGAAACTGTATTAGCTGCGTAGTCAAAGAAAGCCTGAAATAACGCGGATAACCTTCATGCATGCGTACCTATACACCATTAACAAATAAATGTAAGCGGGGTATTGAGGACACATTAGGAAAATATATAAAGCGGTTGACGAGCAGAGAAGACTGTGAACCTCACCTGTAATAAATAACATGTGTGCAAAATGAAACCCCGGGCGATAGAACACCTGGGTACAAAACCCCAAGTTGGTACTCATGTTCGAATTAAGAAAAATGTCGGAGGGTTGACTCCATGCACAAGTAATAAAGGGTTTTCCTCTCAAACCTGTGGGGGTTTTTCCTCAAATAACAGGACATAGTGAATCTGGAGAATTTCCTTCTCAATCGGAGACCACAAAGAAATAACCACACCTGGCATATCAAAAGAGCATATGTATTCGCTGGGTAGTGAGAGGAAGCCTGAAATAACCTGGATAACCTTCGTGCATGCATACTTGTACACCATTATCAAAGAAATGTAGCAGGGTATTGAGGATGCATCAGGAAAATCTATAAAGCAATTGTACAGCAGAGAAGACTGTGAATCTCACCTCTAATAAATAACCTGTGTGCAAAATGAAACCCTGAAAGAAAACATGTGTACAAAACCCCAAGTTGGTACTCATGTTCGGATTAAGAAAAATGCAGGAGGGTTGACTCTGTGCACAAGTAACAGAGGGTTTTCCTCTCAACCATATTGGGGTTTTTCCTCAAATAACAGGGCATGGTGAATCTGGAGAATTTCCTTCTCAATCAAAGACCATAGAGAAATAACCACGCTGAGGACTCTGAACATCACCTATAATAAATAAACTGTGTGTGCAGAACGAAACACTGGACGAAAGAAAATTTGTGTACAAAACCCCAAGGCAATACTCATGCCTCGGAAGAAAGAAAACCTGTGTAAAAAACCCCAAGTCGATACTCATACTTAGATTAAGAACAACGCTAGAGGGTTTACTCCAAGCAGGGTTAAGATGCCCACTAGTGTTGAGGCTCTGGGCACTAAACCTGCTCCAGCTTTTGAACTGAGCATAAACAAGAACCATTCCTGAGCATTCAATAGGTCAGGTCAGATTAATTAAGGAAATATGGAGTAATCAGTTAAAAACCTAAAAGAGGATGTATAAAACAATGAACTTACCCAAGTAACCAAATTGTTGATGATATCTCAAAACCAGACTCTGAGAAAGCAAAGCCTTGCAGATCGTCTCAAGCAAACCCTTACAGATCGTCGCAAGCAAGAAAATTGAATCGTGTAGCGAAGGAATGAGGCTCAGGAGCACCATACACAGAATCGCGTTGTTGCAGAGCGCCCTCAACCCTAACATCATCGCAAGAATGCCCATCGGACGCGGAGCTTGTGGGCGAAGTGGTTACCTCAACCATCTCGCTGGAAGCCTAACCCTCAGATCAATACCCTATAATCGCACGGTCGAGAATTTTATGCCACGTGTCAACATGAGAATGAAAGGGACGACGAAGGTCCCTTTCAAAGGAAAGGCCTATCGGCCTAAAAATAATGCGTATTTGTTGCCTTGAAGGTTATATAATGTTAACCCTATTTTCAAGAACAATAATAAGTGTTTAAAAAATAATGCGTATTTGTTGCCTTCAATAAATACAATGATTTTATAATAAAAATATTGACACAATGTGAATGTGGGATATCTCGGGTGCTTTCTTTTAATTCAGGAAAAAATAGATTTTTTGAATTATATAATTAAGCTAATATAAGTATTTTATTTTATTTTAGTTTTTAAGTGAAATGGTAGTTTGTAAGTTGGTTATTTAAAAATGTAACACAACCGTTGTTTGAAATTTTAACTATCCATTTTCTCCCAGAATGAATGAATAGATTGATCTTCAAATTGACTTCTTGGCTTTTCCAAATTTTCATTTTTAGCCACTGTGAGTATTTATATTTATATTGAGTGTGAAATCTTCCGAGCATGCTAGAGAATATGGATATTGAGTGTGAAATCTTCTCAGCATGCTAGAAAAGACACTAGGATAGTATTTCTAGAAGAAGTCCAATACAGCAATTGGGAATGTTTCTTTTGGTGTGCTGCAACATTTATATTGCTGCTAAATGGAGGCTTCCCTCACTAGCATAAATGAGAAAACTCAAGATTTGGATATGACTTAAAGGTTTAATGGAGTCACATTGGGTGAGGGTGAGGGTGGAGAACTCTCCGCTATCCCAACGCCACTTCTAAAACCCATGGCCTTGCTTTAATGGAGTCACATTGGGTGAGTGTGAGGGTGGAGAACTCTCCGCTATCCCCACTTCTAAAACCCATGGCCTTGCTTTAATGGAGTCACATTGGGTGAGTGTGAGGGTGGAGAACTCTCCGCTATCCCCATGCCACTTCTAAAACCCATGGCCTTGCTTAATTCAATATTTCGAGTGGAATCTGTGGGAAGGAATAGTTATAAATATCTTGTATTTTGTTTTAGAAATTAAATTAGGTGTTTTATTTAGGTGTAAAAATATGGTGTGGTGTGTATCGGATATTTAAGATGGGGAGTAAATGTGAATCACATTTGTTTTAGTTTCTTGTAATCACCAAATGTAAAAATCACCAATGATGACGATAGTAGCCAATCAAACAGGTACAGTTTAATAGTAACAATTGTCATATATAATTGATATAGTTATAAGTTAGCTAATTAAAAAATTGTTATTTTGAATGTAAATCTTAAGTTTATTAGTTGAGAAATTTAACATCTTGAAAGCTAGCTCAAGTTTATATAACTGGTTTTGAATGTTGTAAATTTTTTAGTTCAGTTATATATAATTCGTTTTGAATGTTGTAAACTTTTTTTCCAAATAAATTCAGTAAGTAATCATTCTCAGTAAGTAGTCATTCTCATAAAGGCAAGAAATCTAATTATTAATAATTGAAATCATAATATTTTATCTAAACTTCCATAATCTACAATATTATGAAGGAATATTTTCCTTCAAAATTACATGAGAAGGCATTCTCATCATAAGTTAGAGTTTATGGAGAGAATTTTTATTCGATCATAATCAATTCAAATTTAGACTAGTTGGTTTTAATCTTAGTCAATTTTTAAAATATTAAATTATAAATTACTTTTACAAAGAGTAATTAAGCTTTAAAATAAATTAAATATTACTACTTATAAATTATAAAATATATAAAAAAATTAATTTTAATTATATTTTATATTTAAGATTATTAAAAAAATAATTTTTTTTGGAAGTTTAAATTAGTCCATTGTAGACTTCCTGGATGGATCTATTAACAAATAGATATACCATTAATGTTATAGGTTCACATATAGTATACCATAGGTTTATTTGAGCACTCCATGATGGATCTATATTTAACAGATAAATACCATTTAAAGTTATAGGTTATGGTTCACATATAGATATACCATTTAAATTTATAACTTATCGTTTACATTGAGAATTGATCACTTGATATAAAATAATTTCAAGATTTGTACCGAAATCTCACTTTCTTGGATACTTCCGTTAACAAACACAAATTTAATTAACCAACAAAAATTGAAAAGAAGAATAAAAAGTATCGCTCTCAAGGATAAAAATGTCCATGGATTTAGATCCAATAACCGCCCAATTCTTCTGCAATTTTGAAACGCGTGGCCTCCGTATCTCCATTAATACGGAATAAAACACAGAGAAAAAAAACATAGGACTTCTCAGACAGGACGACGCCCAGCCGATGGAGAGAAGGATTTTGTGAACGCAACAAACAAACAAAAAATATGATTGTAAAATAAAAAACCAATTATAATAATGCAGGATGGACCATCCTTCATGTCAATGGTTACTATTTCAAATGAATGGAGGATGAGGATGGATCCCTTCAACTCAACGGTTATCTATTTCACAGGCTCACTGACTTCCACATTGATTCATTTTTTGAATTCCTTGCGTACCCGTTGGCTATGCAACACTATTGATTTTTTGAATTCCATGCGTAAACGGTTTTTTTTGTTTTTCACATTGATTCATCTTTTGATTTCCTTGCACTATTGGTTGCTTTGACCAGGACAATATAGGTCTTTTTACACAACTTGCGATGGCCAAATTTCTCCACTTTCGGATTAGTATATTTATGGTTAGCTAACGTTAGCCCTATTTTCAAGAAACGCAATGGGTGTTTATTGTCATTAATAAATACAATGATATTTAAAAAAATAGTTGTTTATATACTTTTTGAAAGCTTTTCTGGTAGGTTTTTCGAGTCAAAATCTGGCAGCAATTTATTGGAATTGCAAGTTTGATAGTTAGTTTCTGCACAATCAAAGCGTCCCATGGTTTTTCAGGGTGTTGAATCCAAATATGCAGTTAAAAAGCCATTTGAACCTCAACAAATCAAGATTTAACCTCAATTTCTTCCGCTGGATTCCGTCACCGTAATCTCCAAAAAGTCGCATTATAAACAACTCCTTAAAAAAAAACTTGAATTCTAATATATGTGTATGGTGAAGATTATTATATTATATATATATATATATATATAATCGTAAAACCTGCATTTCATTTAGTTGCCAGATCCAGGATTTCTCCATGATGGGTACACAATTCTCTTTTTTGTGATGCCAATCAAATAAGTTTCTTGATTCCCAACTTATATCTCACACATATGTGTTTTTTCATTTATAAGAAATGGCTCATTGATATCTTTTTGAGGATATATCAGTTTTATTTCTCCTTATACTCTCTATGTGACAGTTTTATGAACATGATTCACATATCCTTCACCATGAGCTTTATGGTTGTATTATCCCTATTTCAGAACAGCAATCATACCTATATTGATGTACTAATTTTCAGTTCTGAGATAATCAAAATAATTATATAGATTTTTTTCGTGCTGAAAAAAAATTTACTTCTAAAATATAGATTTTAATTATAAAACTACAATTTGAATTAGAAATATATAATAATTTTAAGTTTTTGCTAATGATGAATGATACCATGTGGAATTGATATATTTTAAATTTTTTTTTAAAAAATTAAAATTAAACCTATTATTAATTCCATTTAATTAATATAGGTTTAATTTTTTTTATATCTAAATTTTTGTTTTTGACAAATTACCATTAAACATATTTTTTAGTTCATTTAATTAACCTAGTATGATTTTTTTAGTTTTTAAATGAAATTTCGTTCATAAATTGATTATGAAAAATGTAACAGAGTGGTAGAGTGAAATCCATTTTTAAACTAGGCAATTTTCATCCTCAAATTGCTTTCCATCATCCATTACATGACTATGAAAAGAAAACCTTTGAATCACAACGATTCAAATTTCGAATTCATGGATAACCCTTGAATAATAACCCATAAAGTATGGCTGTTCAATCTTTCACCTTTACAATGACGGTCTATATTACACAACTTGAGATGAATTAGTATAATGACGAATATATAATGTTGACTCCAAACCTAATGGCTCTTTATTACCTTTAATAAATACAATCATATTATATTGAAAAAACTTAAGTTTGGTGGGAAAATAATTTATAATAAAAATTAATTTCTATTCAAAACTATAACTGGAACACTTTTTTTCCACTTTTGATAATTTGATTTAGATGGTTTTTAGTTTATATTTTATAGAGTGACACTGATTGGGATGATACGATGTGAACGCGATCTATCTAAACATTTTTTAAACCATTAAGATTAAATACTTTTTAATATATTTGATTTAAAACAATGATATTATATTAATGGAAATGTTGGGCAAGATTTCGATAGAAATTTTGGGAAATCTATTTTTCAAATGAATTCCATAAACAATTATTTCAATGATAAGAAAAACATTCTCATGAAAGCTAGTGATATGGTTTTTATTTGTTGAAATTATGATATTTTAACTCTTCTGTAAGAAACAATTTTAATGAAGAACTTCTTTAAAATCACATGAAAAGAACATATAGAAATTAGAGTTACTGAAAACAATTTTTAGTCTATGCATATCAATTTCAAAATTTGGGTTAGTAAATGTTAAAGGATTAATTTGTAAATTAAGTTATAAGGACATTGTTATATTAATTATTTTTAAAAGTAAATAAAATTTACCATTCAAATAATAAATATATAAAAAATTAAAATTAAAGGTATACTAATTAATTTTTTTAATCTTAAATTTAAATTTAATAATTATTAAATTACTATGTAAAATATTATTTTTGATTACAAGTCTATTTGAGGATTCTTATATAGATTTATTAACAAATAAATATACCATTTAATGTTAGGGCTAACTTTGAGAATTGATCTTGTTTTTAAGGAAAAATATAACATAAAATAATCCGATAATTTATATAGAAACCTAACTTTCTTGAGTCTTTTAATCCACAAACACCAACTAAATAACACAAATTAAAAATAAAAAGAAAAATTATTACTCTTATGATTGGAATATAAAAAAAGTCCATGGATTTAGATCCAATAACAACCCAATTCTTCCACACCTTTGAAACAATTCACCTTTCATAAAACATAGATACTAACATAAGGCTTTTCAAATCAGACAAAAAATATATAATATATGATTCAAAAGGGAAAAATCCAATTATAATAAATTGATGATGTACAATCATCCAACTCAATGGTTACTATTTCAAAGATTCGAGCATGAATGTTTCTTTACCTCAATGTTTATCTGCTACACTGACTCATAAATATATGTATGTTCAATTTCATTATGGATTTCAATTTTTTTTTATAATCAATCATTTTCTTATTTTCTTAAATTATTTGGATAAGTAGAAAAATTGAGAGATATATACAAAAAGAACAATTTTATTACATACTACAAATTACATGGATACATCACATATTTATGGTGCTTGTGAGATCCAACCAATTCCAAATATGTATAGCGAAATTGTTATATTCTCTCAACATCCACCTACAAATATGAAACCAATTCTAAACTAACATGGAAGAATTGTCTTCCAAGTCTCTCCCTTAATTCTTACATGCACAATTACAATACATATAATAATAATAAAATTGATCTTTGTCTCACTAGTCTTCATCAACAACTCTACTCACTCTACAGTCTTCTAGAATCCACTATTTATTTGTCCACATCTTTGATCTTACCTTTCCGGACTTTTAAAATACACTCACTTTTGAACATCTTTGACATTAGGAGAATTTTGAGGTCTAAAATGGGCCTCATAAAAAAAATCTGCAACTAAAATAAAATTTATAAGAACTGATAGGATTCAAGATGATGATGTCAACCATGGGGATGATTCATCATTTTTTGAGTAAAAAAGTAAAAATATTAAAAATAATAACATAATAAAACTACTTTTTCAACTTGTATTTTCAACTCATCTCTCTAAGGTTTACTCAAATTTCAAGCATGAGTGTTCGTTGGATGCAAAATTTAATTCCTCATCCAAGCAGTACCCATTTTGCATACTTTTGATGGACTCTACTACACAAAAAATTAGAAATATATGAAAACACGTGACCAAAATCATGTTTTTCATCTATATCTCCTTTTTTGTGTACCAGGGCCCATCAAAAGTATGCAACATGGGTACTCCTTGGATAAGGAATCAAATTTTGCATCCAACAAGTATTGTTTCTCAAAATTTGAGTAAAATCATAGATAGATAAGTGGAAAATACGAGTTGAAAAATTATTTTTTTCTTTTTCCCTCTAAAATTTGATGATGTAATATAATCTTACTTTATTATTTCCACTATAATTTTATAATTTCCTTAGGAGGCCCACTTTAGATCTCAAAATTCCCCTAATGTTAAGTTTTCAAGATTAACAATATTGACAACTCGGCTCGTCGGGGCTTCTGCGATAAGCGGTGTCAAGTAATGAACCATCCTATGGACCAATCACCATCTGTTGGATATTTTTCTTTCGTCTATCCACTTGTTGTTAGAAGATAATCTAAATACTAAATGCATTCAAAAAATGATCAAATAACTTGACTTGCTTCACACACATGGATCTCATTTTGTGACTTGTAGCCATTGTTCACAGGCTTCTGAGTGCTAAGAACAACAAACCATAACAATATGAGAACAATCAAACTAGTAACGTGTTTAAGGGTTTCCGACCACAAAAAACAACTAATTCAAATTATGCAATAATGTTCATTAATTGGTTCTTCGTTATAAATTTTGCACACTAAAATAAAATTAATAACTATTATTTTAGATCAAGGATAGGGCGAATGCTCAAGAAATGATGTAAGTATTGCCCAAAATGCAACATACAAACATAAGCCACTATGGATCCCATCACAAAAGAATCTGCATGCATGGAATGCGACCCAGTGTAGAGGAATCGTACCCTTGGGGCATTCATGTTGAAGCCTCGACTTTCCATTTACTGGGATTGTTCCTAGTTGTTTCCATAAATGAGGAGATGGAAGAACGAATTTAGAGACAGATGCACAAATCCTCTTAAGAAATGTTCTCACGAAAGATATTTTTGAGGGGTGAGCTCCTGTATCATCAAACAACACTCACACATTTTTCGTAGGCTTCAATAATGATCATAGGTTGCCAGTAGACTTCAATAATGATCGAGGGACATCGTACAATTTCCCAGAAGGATCTCCACAATTTTATTCACACTTGATTTTATTATAGCATCCTC
Organism: Pinus taeda; assembly: GCA_000404065.3. Classification (NCBI taxonomy): domain Eukaryota; kingdom Viridiplantae; phylum Streptophyta; class Pinopsida; order Pinales; family Pinaceae; genus Pinus; species Pinus taeda. The sequence goes on along the minus strand of APFE030288015.1, from coordinate 97,493 downwards.
GGTAATCACATGTATTTGGGTAGTTTTCTGGGATAGAAAGAAAAAAAATTAAATAGTGTCCAATCTACTCGTTGTTGGTCTATGCACGGATTTTTTGCATACTCCTTAGATCTAATGGGCTTTTCCCATACTTCTTAGATCTAAAGCAACAATATCATTTCCAAAACAATTGGCTATAATCTATGATCACTTTATCAAAATCAGGTCGCGAGCGTGTTGATCTTCTCCAGACATAGGTCTTGTGTGAAGATCATATTAGATTGGTTCGTGTTGCTAGCTTTCCACAATGCACACATTTCCTCCTCACGCAGCTAACCATGATGCCTCCACGCATAGGTCTCACATTGGTCTCCACTATGTTTACTTTGACGCAACAACTTTCACATTGCAAATCCTCCACGGTGCAAAAATAAGAGAAGATGTTGACGCCAACAAGGAAGGAGTTTGCACTCATGTTTGGATGAAGGTCGCCTTACGACAAGAGGAACAAGTTATTTAATTGATCCCTCTTATACTGGTCCGCTGCAAAACTCGACAGAAAGCTTATTGAGGAGGATTCATCATCGCACCTCCAATGTACATTGTCTCACACTCCTCTATTGCCTTCGGCCCAAGAGGGGCCAAGGACCAGTGCTTACAAGCTCTGATACCAAGTAGAAAAACTGAGAGATGCACACACAAAGGAACAATTCTATTACATCTTACAAATCACAGGAATACATCACATATTTATAGTGCTTGTGAGATCCATTCAATTCCAAATATGAATCGAGAGGAAGAGATATTTTCTCAACAACCACCTACAAATTAGAAACCAATTCTAAAATGAGCATGGAAAGATTATCTTCCAAATAAATAACCCTTAAATTTTTTGTGTACTTCTAAATAATAAATATGACAGAAAGGTTTAATGGAGTCGCATTGAGAAAGGATGAAAAAATTTGGGTTATTCCTACACCACAATTAAAAAGAATTATCCATCTTAAGTTGGATTTTAGGTTTCTAGTGGAATCTCCAAAAATAGAAGTATTTTCTTGTAAAAACCCTCTGGATATTGTTGAGAAAATGTGATGTGTTGTGTACCCAATATCATTGATGGTGAGTAAGGATAATCCGGGTTGTTTTACTTTTTGTTAAATATCATCGGTAACACCAAGTAAGGCTAATAACGGTTGTATTAATTTCTGGTAAATATCATCCATAACACCGAAATGTAAATATTCAAGGATGATTCGTGTATGGAAGCTTAAGAACATGTAACATATGTCAGATATAATGAGAAAAAATTATAATTTTTTTATAAATAGTTTATTAAGTTCACTAATTAACAAAATATTCATATTGAAAACAAATTCTAACAAATTCCAAAGTTTATCAACTTATTCATATGGAAAACAAACTCTAACAAATATCAAAGTTTATTAGTTAATAAATTCAACATCGTGAAATTGAGGTTTATTAGTTAATAAATTCAACATAGTGAACTTGAGGTTTATTAGTTAATAAATTCAACATCGTGAACTTGAGGTTTATTAGTTAATAAATTCAACATCCTAAGCTGAGGTTTATATAATTTGATTTCAATGGTGCAAATTTATTATTCAAAGAGAATTCAGTAAATAGTCACTCATAAAGGCCATAGATCTAACCATTAATTGTTCAAATCATAATATTTTAACTGAATTTTAATAAGCAACATATTTACTGAGGAGGATTCTTCACATGAGAAGACACACTTATGAGAAGAAGATACGGAAATTAGAGTTAAGGAAACAATATGTATTTTATCACAATTAAGTTCAAATTGGGCTAGTTGGTTTCAATTTATTAGTAAGATTAGTGAATTGTAAAGGATAAAGCTATAACTTAGTTTATAAACGATTTTACTAGTTGTTTTCAAAAGTAAATAAATATTTACCATTGGTAAATTATAATAATATTGTAAATTTAAATTATATATTAGTTAATTTAAGATTATTAAAAGAAATGTCTTTAAAAGTGAACTTGGTCAAAGATTCTTTTTTCTTTATAGATCTATCTGTACATTGCTCGATATATTTATTTGTTAAACTTCTATAAGGAAATCTTTATTATTTTTAATCAAATAATTTTACAAATAAATATATGAAGTTTTGTCTCAAGATAGGGAAACTATATTGGACACACAATCAATTGGTTGAGAGAATATCTCAACCATACACCAATCTAGGTCAACAATACACCAATATAGGAAAAAAGTCCTAACTAATAGGAACAAATTCCTTTACATAACAAGAATCAAAATTGTGCCAAGTAGGAATTACATTTTCCAACACAACCCCTTAATGACTACTTGTCTTGATAGCAATCTTCAAAGTCTAGTTGTGGTCAAACAAAACAAAAGAATATTTCGATCTCCATATAAAGGAGCAACCATCCACCGGCATGCATGCATGCCAACTGTTGCAACCACCAGTCTACTAGGATGCCCTTTGCATACATGGTTCTATTAACCATTATAATTGCATATATGTACTTGTACGTGAAAATCGCCCTCCATTGTCATCATGAATTTTATAAGATTACCCATAACCATGCTCCGGGGTCTATCAAATTACCCTCAACCATTCTAACAATGGCTCTCAGCCACCAAGACTCAACTCAGCCACCAAGGCTCAACACTTCCACTAAGACACTCAATTCAACCACGAAGGCTCAACTCAGCCATGAAGGCTCTAACACAACCATGAAGGCTCATGAGAGACCTGACTCAACCTAGCCTAGGGTTTTATCGGCTGACCCTAAACCATGCCTATAGTAATCCCTATCCACTTCACTCTGACATGTGGTTTATGGCTTACCACAAAGCAACACTCCAAAATGGCTTCCGGCTGACCACAGACCTTCAATTACAAAGTGGTTTTAAGATTGCAACTAACTTTATGGGGGTGCACATACCTCATTAAGACTACATTATACACTCTAGTTCTTGGAGTTACGAGGTACATACATTATAAATACCACTACAAAACATCCTAGACTTCTTACTAATAAAATGTGTGACTCATAATACAACATGCTAGTGAGTCTATTCCACAAAGTCAGAAAAAATTTAACTTAGTTGTCCATCATCCTTTAATCGCTATTGTTTCTCCTTTTCCTCTTCCTTTAAAATTGTTCACATCTGAGGCATATTTATATTTTTCAATTAAGTCTTTGAAGTCCATGATTAACCTCTCATTTGTTAGAGTAGTCAATTATAAAAAAATAACTTCATATTGAGGTGGCTAATCTCAATATGTATATTGATTTTAATTCCCAAATAATTGCTTCATAAAACAATTTCGCTTACCGAAGCATACACAAACAACCATGTTTTACTTTAGTCATCCTTAAAATTGGATAAACGAAGAATATGCCCTCTATATCAGAAGCTCGATAGCTCTTCCCTAAATGTAGGATTTCCATTCCTTAATGTACCCTAGATAACTATCAACGTCTTTAATGCAACCGGTTATGAGTTTTGGCTAGTCGCCTAGAAAAAACATCTATACAATAAGCTACATTCGCTCGAAGACAAGATGATGAGGTCACCAGAAAATGTTTTGTGACATGCCTTTCCTCTGGAGAACACTCGACATGATTGTTGGCCTTGAACACAATGACATCTAACTCCTTTTAATTTTTATGTCATTGCACCTTGTGAAAATGAGTTTTTTGCTTTTGCAATTTTTTCTGAACAATTTGATTCAAATTCCTGATACGAAGCTGGTTGTGATGATAACGGGGCACCATTATTTAGGCTCCACAAGAGGACCATTGATAACTAGTAGTAGGTTCTAATTCTTGATTGAAGATGGGTGCCACCATCAATGAATTTTCACGAGTAATCGAATGTTTCCATGGGCCTGTCCAGCGCCACAAATTTGGCATTTAGCTAATGCCATTGGAGTGAGGCCTCCCTCTATCCTTGACAATGGGTCACATGCTTCATTGAATGGCGTCTAGTCCTTGAGGTCCACCGACGACAAAAAGAAATCATGGAGAGCCCCTGCACATTGAAGGTCATTAGTTTTATCATCTAGGATTCCTGTATTTTGGTCCTGGTGTGGTGCAGTGCAACTTCACTAAGTTTGAACAACATTATCATAGAGCACCCCACGTGGGCAATGTTGATGCCATTCACCATCTTTCAGAAATACCTCAATAAGGTCGCACTCAGACCCACTCGCAATCTTAGCCAACAATGAACAGATCGAGCAGACTCATATCTGAGGATAATAAACACACCATCGATGTCCTCGCACCAAAACAAAGCCTCCATGCCTCAGATGTCAAATCCATGCTTTGCTGCGTAGATCCACGCTAATCTAGGTTTAACCATGTTGTGGGCCAATCCATGCTTACTTATCTACACTGGAGGATGCCTTCGCATATCTAAGGCTTGACCCGAGCACCCTCAAACCTCTAGGCTCATCCACAATTCAGTTGCACAACTATTGTAGACTGACACCATTCTCTAGAAGGGCAACGACAATGCTCGTCCTTCGTCCTTCGTCCTTAGGCAAAGTTGTTGTAGGGAAGAAGGGTGGCTCCTCCTCGGCCTCCACTTCTAACGACAAAAAATCAGGCGGCAGTTGATCAACCAAGCACATTCGGCATCGAATGAAGCACTAACAGCTCACCGCAACACTGTAATATCTCTTGTTATGCTCATCATCGATTAGCCAATTGTCAAGCAATCTCGACCTATAGGCAAGGGATCTCAGCCTTGAAGCAATGTCATGGCTCGTGCCACGAAAAATGTGAAGAAAATACATAAACCACTACGTTATTTTGCCAACTCACTAGGATCAATCATGCAATCTGCCAACTCACCATTGTAGTAGTTAGCCAACAAGTCAACGATCTGTCAAACAACAAATCAATTACAGAGAGACATTATCAACACTGGGTCATCGAGAGAGAAACTCATATAATATCCAACGATACAATTGAGTGATAATCGATTAACAACCTTACTATCACACAACGCCACACTCCCTTGACTCTCCCAACCCCTTGATTGATGGACAAACAAAAACTAAAACAATAAAAATATACTCTCTTATTGCGTCAACCCACCAGGGGCCAAGGCATGGGCCCTTATAGACTATGATACTATGTTAAATTTCCATAAGGAAATCTATATTATCCTTGAACAAATAATGTTACAAATAAATATATGAAGTGTTGTCTCAAGATAGGGAAACTATCTTGGACACACGATCAATTGGTTTAGCGAATATCTCAACTACACACCAATCTAGGAAACAACTCCTAGTTAATAGGAATAGACTCCTTTACATAGCAAGAGTCACAACTGAGACAAGTAGGAATTATATTTTCCAACATTATTAACAAAGAAGGGCTACATAGTAGCTAGTACCTATCACTTAGCCTAAATATAGCTTAATGAAACAAAAAAGGAACAAACTCCTTTACATAGCAAGAATCAAAACTGAGGCAAGTAGGAATTATATTTTCCAACATTATTAACAAAGAAGGGCTAAAGATCGGTGGAGGCCGCTGGTTGTTAAAGTCAGACTTGTAAAGACGGTTAGGTCTTGTGCTCAAACCTGAGTGAGGGCGTTGACTAGTCGTGGGTGTTACTTGTTTCTTGGGCCAAGCCCACTCACCTTTTGAAAAAATAACCACAAATCAAATGGACTGAGCTCTGGAGGAGCCATGAAACCCTAGCTGGGCCTTGGAGCCTCTATGCCCTAGCTGCTCTACGACTTCTGGGTTTGGGCCATCTACCCCCCTTCTCAGCATTCCTTTTTGAGCTTTTGCGGTTCAGAGTGCACGTCTTCTACTGGGTGGGAAGATTAATTCGGGCTCGCCCTCATGGGGGCACCAATATCACCCCAGATAGGCTTGTCTTCATCTTTCGAAGCTTTCTCTCAGCTCTTGGTCAGCTTGCCATAGACGAAGAAGAGAGAAGCAACCAAGTTTGTCAAGAGGCTGGAAGACATTCCTGAAATCTCCCTGCCGCCAGAGATCCCTATTCAAGTTTCACTCTCCTTAGTTGAGCGAGCTCTCATTGGTCAGTTCACTGGTCTATGGCCTTCCCCTAAGTCCACTGAGTCCTAGGTAAATAGGAACTCGACTCCTCTGATAAAGAGCAACATCACCTCCTAATTTTTAGGACGAGGATTTTTCCTCTTCGAATTCACCTCAAAGGAGGACAAGGATTTGATATTTCAAAATTTCCACTATTTAATGGGCCCCACGGGTTTGTACCTCGACAGATGGATGCCAGATTTAGACCCTACAGTTGATATCCCCTCGGCTATCCTTGTATGGGTCAGACTTCCTAATTTCCCAGTCCATTGTTGGAACTGAGACTCACTGAAACACATTGGAAATGCCCTTGGGAAATTCATAGATAGGGAAAACAACAAATGTCAATATGATTGTGCTCATATCTACATAGAGGTAGACCTAGAGGTGGGTCTCTCGGAAGCCATCAAAATCAAAGTAGGAAACTGGTCCCATTTGCAGAAGCTGGACTACGAGCAGCTACCTTTCAAATGCCAAAAATGTCATATCTACAGCCACTTCTCGAGAGGATGCCCAACCAATGTGGAACCAGAAAAGGGTAAAGAAGAAGTTTGGAATCAGGTCAAGTGCGCCAGGAAAAATCAAAAGTAGGTTGGTCCCAATGGAAGAGGTCCTCAGGCCCCCTCAGCGACCCCCTCCCAGAAAGGATCATGAAAACAAATTCGCCCCTCTAAGCTCCCAAATAGAGGAAACTCAAGAACCAAAAAATCAAAAATCAACCCCACTCTCTAAAGGCAGCCCCAAAGGTTCTGGAAATGGAGTTGAGCAAGTTGGAAGTGGTGTTCTAGCAATGGCTGAAAGTGGTGTTCCAGCAATAGATATGGCAATGGCTGAGAACTCCAAAGGAAACACTATCACGGAAAAGGAAGAGAAGCATGAATCGGAGTGCTCAGAGAAAGAAGGGAAAATAGGAGAATCTGAAGCTTCGATAAGGAGATCCACAAGAGGCCGCCAATTAGGTCGGGAAAAAAGAGAGTAGGAAACTTTAAAGGATAAGCTTCAAGGCAGCCAACCAACCATTGAGAAGCTCCTAGCATCACAAGCAAAGATGGCAAGAAACCAGCCCCAAGGCTCCAAGGGAGCCAACCAGAAATACAAATGATGAAGATAGTCTCTTGGAACTGTAGAGGTATGGGGAGTAGAATCAAAGAAGAAGCCATTAGAAGCTTAATAAGAACAAAAACTCCTGACATACTTCTCATCCAGGAGACCAGACTAGAAGACTCCATCTTCCTTCAGGCAAGCAAGAAACTCTGAAACAAATGTGAGGCGAAAGCTATCTCAGCTCGAGGGGCTTCTGGAGAGTTGTCCACTCTTTGCAACACTAGCAAATTCTCATTTGTTTCTGAGACCCTCAATACTCATTGGCTGCTCTTAAAATTGCAGCACTTAGACTCAAAAGAGATTATCAACCTCTTCAACGTATACATCCCCATGAACGTTGTGGAAAAAGAGGCATGTTGGGACTCCATAAGAACCCAAGTAGATCTAGTTAATCTTGAGGATATCATCATAGTAGGAGATCTCAGTCTTACTCTATTATCAACAGACAAGGGAGGAGGTAGCATTGTTTGAGATCCAGCAAGGGAATGGGCAGAGGACCTTATGCAGGACTGGGACCTGCTGGACATCAAGCCAATCTCTGGTAAGTACACTTGGACTAACAAAAGAATTGGTCCTGGCCACATTGTTTCTAGATTGGATAGGTTCTTAATTCAAATCTCTTTTCTACTGCTTGGATTAGAGGCTAGAGTTCATATCCTCCCATGCAGCACTTCGGATCATAAACCCATTAAGCTGGAACTGGTGTTTCAGCTTGACCTAGGTCCAATCTCTTTCAAATTCAGCCCACTCTGGACTAACGAATCAGACTTCATGATTTTTTTTAAGGACATCTGGATGCTGCTGGTAAAAGGCTCCCCTTTTTTTGTCTAGGAGGAGAAGCTCAAAAGAGTGAAAAGGGCTCTAAAAAGCTGGGCCAAAACTCTGTCCAATCCAGCGAATGAAAGAAAAAATCTTCAACGCAATCTGGAAAATCACCATCTCCAAGTTGAAACAGCTGACATAACTAAAGAGTTTCTAGATAAAGAAGCCCAGCTCAAGCAAAACTTCCACAAGGCTTGTCTAACAGAAGAAGAGTACTGGAGACTTAAGTCATGTAGTCTTTGGCTTAAAGTAGGGGACAAGAACTCTTCCTTCTTCCATAAACAAGCTCAGGCAAGGAAATGTATCAATGCCATTTCCGAAATCAAAGATGGCACTATTACTCACAAATACAATGCAAGCACAAAAAAAGCTACCTCCCTTCACTTTAAAAGCTTGTATAATGAAGATAATAATCTGGACCAAAGCTCTGATATGATTGACATGGTTCCCTCCCTGATCAATGTTGAAATGAATCACCTTCTTGAAGCTAAAGTCACTAAGAATGAATTCAAGGTTTCCCTCTTCGCCATGGGCCCAGACAAAGCCCATGGACCGGATGGATTTATAGCCAGATTCCTCTAATCTTGCTGGCAGATTGTGGAAAAATATATATAAAAAATGGTTATTAACTCCCAAGCTTGCCAGAAAATTGGAGGTAGCACGAACTCTAATTTTCTATCTCTCATCCCCAAAGAGAAAGGATCCAACACTTTCAATAGGTTTCGTTCGATATCGCTATGTAATATCACTTATAAACTGATTACTAAAGTCATTGCTAACAGACTTAAGATCATCCTCCCCAAATTCATTCTAGAAAGCCAAGGAGGGTTCATTCAAGGGATACAAATAGTGGACAACTACATGTTGCTCCAAGAGGCAACCCACTCAAGTATGAGTCATAAGGAAAAAGGTATGGTTGCTAAGCTTGATTTAGCAAATGCTTTTGATAGAGTCAAGCATAGTTTTCTGATAAGCCTTACACAAATTTGGATTTGGGGAGAATTTTATAAATTAGATTCGGGCCTGCATTTCGAAGCCTTGGATCGCTCCATTAATAAATGACAGAGCGGCAGAATTTTTCAAAGACATGAGAGGGCTTAGGCAGGGGTGCCCTCTCTCACCCATTCTTTTTGTTCTTCAAGCCTCTGTCTTCAACTTTTATTTAGACAAAAAAATGATGGACCAGGAAATTGCTAGGCTCTGTATAGCAAGAGGTGTTAAAAACATCAATCATGCCCTCTTTACGGATGACACCTTGTTATTGGGAGCTGCCTTTGTGCTGATAGCCTCCAGATTTAAAGGAGTCCTGGATGAGTTTTGTTTGATTTCAGGAAGTAGTTTAAACAATGACAAATGACATATCTATTGCTGCAACACCACTTCCAACATGCTCAATTCCATTTCCAGAACCTTTGGTTTCGCAGCTTCCTCAAACTGGACTTTCTTCAAGTATTTGGACCTTCCTGTTTTTCAAGAGCCTCAACAGAGATTGGCTTTCTCAACAAGAGAAATTCAAGAACAAACTGCTTGCCTGGGGCTTTTCCTGGCTCAACATTGCTGGTAAGTCTATCCTCATTAAATCAATCCTTAACAGTCTTCCCTTATTTCAGTTTTCTATTCTTCTTGCTCCCTCCGGTATTATCAAAAAAATGGAGGAGATCATTCGGAATTTTTTTTTGGAAAGGGGGAGAGCAAAATGAGAAAATTTTTCCGTTAGTAAGCTGGGATTCCATCTCCAAAGCGCTCTTGGAAGGAGGATTGAATTTCAAAAATCTTGGATATCAGAATATAGCCATGGGAGCTAAGCTCATTTGGAGAATTATTGCTCTTAACCTTGGCTGGGCACATCTAGCTCTTTGGAAAAAATAATTTAAGGGCAAACACTCCCGTTGTCTAGACCACCCTCTACCGCTCCTGAATATGCCCTTCCAGAAGCTCTGTTCAAAAGCTAGTATTTTTATAAATTCTCATGCCTACTAGGTCCCTGGAAATGGAAAAAGGATCAACCTTTGGATAAACATAATTATGAACAATGAGTTGTTGGGAGACTGTCCCTCTCTCCAAGTATTACACAGTTGGATGAATGATGTTGGAATGCATTCCTTGTGGGATATCTCAGTTTGGCAGGAATCACGTTGGGCTAGCTGCAAAATTGAAATTCCCCTAGATTTGGTTATAGAACGCGAGGAACTACTCTCCAAGCTTCACAAATTGGCTCCATCGTAGATGCGAAGTAGGGATTTTAGAGGTTGGGGTGTGCATGCTGGTGGTTATTATGTTTCTTAGGGATACGCCAAGTTGTGCGAGCGCCCCCACGTGACCATGAATCTAGAGCCTTGGAAAGGGATTTGGTACCATCCCTCTTTTCCAAAAATCGATTTTTTCAATTAGTTGTTATGCCATTCAAAGAGCTTGACTGACGATAATATGCATAAGCGTGGCTTCCATGGCCCTTCAAGGTGCATACTTTACAAGGTAAATCAGGAAAGCGTTTCACATTTGATGCTAGAATGTTCCTTTACTTTGCAGATCTGGTCCACGTTGTTGAATATTTTGAGTTCCAGCTTCGAGTTTCCTTCCTCCACTGCTGATATTTTTGAAAAATGACTGCAAAGGTACCTTGGTCCTCATCCAAAAAAATAAAATTATTAGAGCGGCTTGGTTTATTCTCCCTAAAATTACCTGCTGGTAGATTTGGCTTGAGCGAAACAAAAGGATTCTGAGAAACTGCGAGCAGGATGTCAAACTAGTGATAGTTAAAATTAAATGCCAGTTAAAAGAGTGCCTGAGAGACCACAAAGATGATTTAAATCTCACTTAACAAGATAAAAATTAGGGCTCTTCTCTCGACTTATAGTTCCAAAAATTGGTAAATAGTGTCTCCATCCCAAAAGTTTGGCAAATAAGGGCTACAACAAACGAGCTCTAGGGATGGATTGGGAACCAGCAGAGGCACTCTCAATTTTTTGATGGGGCTGCAAAGGGCAATCCTGGAAGAGTTGGTGCTAGAGGAGTTATATTAAACCCAGCTGGTTCTAGGATTCACAATTTCATTTGGGGCTTGGGCATCACTTCTAGCAACCAAGCTGAGGCTTTGGCTCTTTTTCAAGGATTCAAAATACTGAAAGTGCTGAAAATTGGGGAGGTTAATGTTATTGGAGATTCTCAGGTTATTATCAACACTATGCTGATTCGTTCTAAGCCAAATGACCTAAGGCTAGCAAGGCTGATTCACAGAATTTCAGACCTTGGTGACTCTTTCCAGAATTTAAATTTCTATCATGTGTTGAGAGCCAATAATAAGGAGGCGAACACTGAAGCTAACAAAGCAGGTCTTCTTTCGGCTGGTGCTCTGCTCAGAGGCGGACAGGAAATATGGGAACCAATTCCTTAATTTAGAACATTGTCATGTTTTATTGCTTTCTGTTAAATCAATTTATTTGTACCCACAAGCTTGGGAAAATCTTTGAAATTGATCACATAGTTGCAGCTAAGAAAAGATGTGAGCTAAACATAAATGTCACAGTTTTGCAAGGCTGTTCGGCACTTTTCGTTTTAGACTCACCCTTTGTAATCCGCTCTTTGGCATTAAGGCCAAGTTTCTAATATATCCATTACCCATTTCTCTAAAAATAAAAGAAAAAACAAAAAAGGGCTACATAGTAGTTAGTACTTGCCGCTTAGCTTAAATATAGCTTAATGAAATAAAAAAATAACAAAGAGAAAGATTTTATCACAAAAATCAAACAACTAATAAAATATTGTATTGTTAAATGCTATTACCAAAAATTAAGAAATATAATTAAATAATATTGTTTATATTAAAATGATGCATTATTTATATGTGTGTTGCCTCATCTCTAATATAATAAATATAATAATTTTTATAATAAATTATTAAAATATAATTTTAATACAATAACAAGTCACTTAAATATAAAAATTGTGAAAAATATAATCATGGAAAATAGAAATAATAGAAAAAAAAAAATCAAAATAAAAAAATAAATTAAAATGAATAAAATTAAAAAAAAAGAAAAAAAAAAAAAAAAAACAAACAAAAAACTAGTAACAACATACAGGGGAACTACTGAACAACCCATAATAAGACCTCAAACATTCACATTAGAAGAAATAAATAAAGTAAAGTAATAAAAAATAAAAAAAATTGAACTAAAAACATCATAATTTTGGGAAAAAAAACTAATAATAAATATACTATTTAAAATTAGAATTAACATTGACTATAGATCACATAAAAAAATATAGCATAAAATAACTTGAAAATTTATACCAAAATCTATCTTTCTTGCTTCGTTTAATCCACCCACAAAGTAAACCACAAATTTGAAATGAAAAACGAGAGAAATATTAAAAAAAAATGAAATGAAAAGTTAATAAAAGGTACATGAATTTATATCCAATAACCACCCAATTCTTCCGCACCATTGAAACAAGTCAACTCCAGCTCTCGACAATTACACAATAAAACACAGAGAAACATTTGGGCTACTCAAATCAGACATCACGACACCCAGCCTGTGTAGAGGATGAAGATTTTGTGAACGTAACAGAAAAGAAAATTGATAGAAAAAAAAAAAAAGGGCCAATTATAATCAAGGAGGATGGAGAATCCTTCTACTTAATGTTTACTATTTCAAATCAATGGAGGATTGACGCTCTTTTCACTTAACTGTTATCTATTTCTCCGACTCAGCAATCCATATCCAACATCATAACCCCTGTTTCTTCATAATATATCTTTATCATATATTTGTGGGTTGCTAAATGCAGGAACTTCTCATGGTCTGTGAGGTCCTAGTATTCCATTTTTAATGTCGGAATGCACACTAGCCTAGAACCTTCAAATTCAACCTACTCAAGAAACAGGGTGTCGATTTTGTGAATTTCTCGGAATAGACATCCTTGGGTACTTTTGTTTTTTCCTTCCGCAAAGGGACATACTCAGAAAGCCTTGAGATAGACTCTATTTCTTCGGCATCGACTTCCTCTACACCTTGGTACTCCTCTTCTAAATCCACCACTTTTTCTGGTTGTTTGTCTTTTTTGTCTTTTTGTTGCACCTCCTGATTTTTCCTTGGTCACATTCTAACAGGCAATGGATTCTTCTCTTTCCCTTCACAGTGGAGTGTTTATCCCTTATAGCTGGTTGTTTCTCTTTTGCGGCAGTTTTCTCCATCCTAGGCGACCTCGGCATTGTAGGCACATCAGGCGTAGCTTGCGTACTAGTTACGTGGGGGTTTTTGAACTGATGGCTTCGTCGGGGTTTGTAAAGGTCATTTTCTCAATGAATCGTTCTCGAGTTGTTGTAGTGTAGTTTGCAAATGACGGGAACGTCACGAACTCTTCCCAAAATGCATGATTCATATGCTTCACATAGAAAAATGTGTAAGAAACTCTCAGAATGAAAAGTGTTCTTTGTTGGATCAACACACGTAATTTATACGGGTTTTTAAATTCAAATCCGAACGTTCCCCCCAAATTTTGATAATAAATGCCCCTTTGGTGGCAGATCTCCAAAGAGTTTTCTAATAAATAGCACCTACCTGCTTCCCTAAACTATTTTTTAGCTATCAAATCATGAATAGTAGCCTCAATGGTTACCTCCAGACCAACCTACGTAACATCATCCTCTATGGCACACCTCATGCAGCATAGCTTCACCTGTTGCACCCCTGTCATCTGTCGCACAGCCTCCCTACCAAGCTTTTTCCTTAGTTGGGGAGCATAGTTTATAATCCCGCAATCCCTTATATCTACCTAGATTACTGAGACTATCATGCTTCAATATAATCATCACGCAAGGGCAGGATCCCCTCTGTATAGCTTCAATCTACTTATGTTCACTTTTCCAAGGAAAGGGTCCCCATTTAGCTTTCTGAGTTAAATTGCGCCACCATCCGTGATCTCCTTAATAAAATTCGGCCCTAACCAGTGCATTTGAAATTTTCCTAGAAACTTCGTAAACTTGCTATCATATAACAATACCAAATCATATACCTTGAATGTGTGTAGCTTAATGTGTCGATCATGACATCCTTTTTCGTGTTCGTTTTATACTTGCTGATGAAATCCTATAAGGAAGCGGTCTTCTTCCAACTCCATGAGCTGCACAAGACGTTCCTCCAAGGTCTCGTAGTCCACCATCTTAGTCAAAGTTGTTATCCTTAAGCTGGGCACAATATACTCTATCGGCATGACGACTTCAATTCCATAGACCAACCTGAATGGTGTTTGTCCTGTCAATTTCTTATAGGTCATTCTATAAGCCCATAATACAACAGGTATTTGAATGTCTCGGCCATTCCTCTACGCATTTCAGACCTTTGTCAATGCATGCTCCAAGATCTTGTTAAAACCTTCCATCGTTCCATTCACCTAAGGGTGATAAGGCATGCTCTTCTGATGATATAGTTGAAAATCTTCCAACATCGTGTTGATTGTTTCATTCCAAAGATGCGTACCTCTATCACTCTTCAAAATCTTTAGGCATCCAAACCATGTTAAGACAAACTCGAAGAGAAACTTCGCAACAGTAGCAGTTGTACGGTCCCTCACTAGCTGCGCTTCCTCCCATCTAATTAAATACTCTCTTGCAGTAATAATATACTGTGCACCCGTCTTCTTTCCTGGTGATTGTATGGGACCTATAAAATCAATGTTTTATTTCTCAAACAAAATCTTCAGGCATCCAAACCATGTTAAGACAAACTTGAAGAGAAACTTCGCAACAGTAATAGATGTGCGGTCCCTCATTGGCTACTCTTTTGCCCATTTGATTAAATATTCTCTTGTAGTAATAATATACTGCGCACCCGTCTTTTTTCCTGGTGGTTGTATAGGACCTATAAAATCAATGGCTTATTTCTCAAATACCTGCAACAAAAATATGCAATTTGAAGGAAATTCATCCCTTCTCGAAGGTTGCCCCGTCCTTGGCATGCATCACACAACTTACAATATGCCTTAGAATCCTTGTGTAATGATGGCCACCATAACCCAGTGCGTAAAACCTTATGCGCGGTCTCTTTCCCTGCATAGTGGCCTCCTGCCACTCCACTATGGGCTTCAGCTAGGATACTCGTGCGCTCAAAATCTGGATCATATCTCTGCAATGTCTCATTCGTCCCCATCTTATACAAATGACCCACAATTACGGAAAACTCGGTGGCGCAAACTACTAACTCCTTGTTTTGTTAAGTGGTATAGCCTTCCAGAGCTATTATCGTTGTTAAAAATTGAATAATGTCAGCAAAATGGTTGTTCATGATGCGTATCGCAAAGAGTTGTGCATCTGGCAGTCCTTCCTCCAAGCTATTGGGTTCTTCACCTGTTTCAATTCTTGAGTTAGTACTTCTTGGAGAGTTGTGCATCATTATTCGATTGCAAATTTTGAAATATTTTTAATAATTTGATAAAGGTGAAAATAATAACTATTTGACTTTTTTCATATTAAACAAATTGCTTAAATATTCTAAAATCTATACTTAAATCTCTACCAAATATTGTAATTCAGGAAACTTTAAAGCTGGAAGTCGATTTAAAGTAGATCCCCATTCGGAATGGCTATACTCATTTAGAATAGTGGCTACACTTAGCTATACACTATTGTAATTCAGGAAACTTTAAAGCTGGAAGTCGATTTAAAGTAAAGCTCCACTTAGAATGGCTATACTCATTTAGAGTACTGGCTACACTTATCTATACACTAGTTCTTCCGTATCTTGTGAGGAATGAGGAAGACACAATCCAAATTTGCAACCATACCTATATTAGAAACAAAAAATAAATGTCATTAGCTCAACACATTCTAAGACATAAAACTCATACATCTAAGGGGTTTAAGGAGTTCCCCATCGTCTTTACACTAGATATTTTTTCCCTAATGAAAGAAATCAATGTTTTTTCAACTCGAGACCGATTATTGGTACTATGCCAACTCACAATGTATAGACCACATGTATACATCCCATATGTATTCTCGCTTAAAAGTTCACAAAGCTCTATCAAAACTTATAACCCATCAACTAGAGGTAACTCCAGTTGACCCAAGCATGATATATATATATATGTTGTTGTAAATATCATTACTATAATGTTTGATATATCATTTTTTCTAGAATTGAGTGTTCATGTTATGTTTGTATTGATGTCAACTATAGTGACATGATTCAATGATTCATGGTTGTTTGATAGTTGATGATGCAAGGAGGAGGTTTATGATGATCTGGTGCTTGGGTTTTTGATATCTAAGGATGTAAGGAGACAGCAACATTTGCACTAGCTTTTCACTTATAGCCTACATAAATTACACGTCTTGTTGGTTATATCACTACATAATTGTTGCTAGGCATGGAAAATAAATTCCCTGCATCTAACACATCCAAACAATGGTCTCTTCATTGGTATTATGATAGTTATTCTCTCGTGGTTTTGGTATCAACCTACTTACCATCAAATTTATCATTATAAATCCTCGAGGCTTTTCATGCCGGCTTGATGTTGTCTAACCAGAGTAAAGAATTAACGACCATTCTTCATTAGCTTTATTACCATGGTAAATTCCCTTTGTATTTTTTGGTCGAATCTTTCGTTTTATACCTCCACAGTAAATTCCCATGGTATGATGTTGGTTGGATTAAGGAGAAAGGAATATATATAAACAAAGGTAGAATGGCTTTAGGATGTATCCATTGAGTGATCTAGGCAGTGTTATTTCATTTTGTTATTTTGTTCTAGTACAAGTGTGGTGTGAGGAGTCAAGCTACTCTCTGAGATGGAACTATAGTAATTAGGTGTTTGGTCACATATAATAATGTAATCACATTGCAATTTATGTTTGTTCTCTTTCCTAGAGGGAGGGTATATTTTTTATTCTTTGTGTTCTGATTCATAAAATGGTCTGATAGAGATTGTGTGTAACAACCCTAGTGAAAATTCCATGTAATAAAAGTTAATAAAGGGAAAACAATAACTACGGTTGATGGGACACTTATTCCAAGTTGAATGATGGGCAAGACATCCTAGTGTGGGTGTGCATCAGTTTATTAATGGATAAATAAATGAGAAAAGGAAATGGCTAAGGATTTCACAAGGAAAATGGCATTTTTGGCATATTTATTTATGAAAATAATGGAAATTAGGAGAAAATGGTCGGAGATTGCATGTGAGGATGGAAATGAATGAAAATAGTGGAAAATGAAGAAAATAGAGGCCTCATTCATAAAAAGTCTTATGAGGATCAGTAAACAAACTTTTTTCAGTTCATTTTTGGAGATCTCTCATTATTCTCCCTCTCTATCACATTCTTGGATACTTAGAATTTCTTCGAGCACTCTTCATGAGTGTGGCATACTTGGATTTATTGAGCAAGAAGGCAAACTAGGAGTGGGAAATCACAATAGGGCATTAGGATCAACAACCATAATGGGTTTTTCTTGCAGGTACAAAGTTTCATGTATGTTTTCCTCACTATTTTTGGCATGCAAGGGATATGCATGTGGTGTTTTGGTCATGATCTATCATTGGCATGGAGGATGGCTAGGATTGACAATGGATTTGTCTAAACTTTCCATTTCCGAGATAGCCATTGTGATTATGGATTTATTTCCTTGTTTTATTTTGGGTTGGTTCTCATGTTTCCTTAGCTTGGGTTGAGTTACTAGTTCCTGGAGCCTTGCTTGGGAAAATCCTCTAGAGCCATGTATCAATTTGGGTTGAGTTACTATTACTGGATCCTTCTAGGCTTCACAATCACCTTGAATTCATAGTCCTGGAACAATACCAACCATTTGCAGATCTTCCACCCCAACATAGGCTTATTGACTAGGCACTTCAGCGTGAAGTGATCTATGTACATCTTAAAGTGTTTGCCCAGGAAATAATGCTTGAATTTCTACAATGCGTATACCATTCCAACCCTTCGCTCTTTGTGGTGGAGTGATTCTTCTCAGCTTTGGATAGATTTTTGCTCGCAAAAGTTATTGGATGATCAAGCTTGCCTTCTCCTACCTGGGTTAATAAAGGAGGCATCAATGTGCACATGAAACTCCTTTTTCCAGTCGGGAAGCACTAAAATAGGTGTTGTCACCATTGTCTCCTTCAAGGCATCCAAACTGCGCTAACAACCTTTGTCCCAACAGAACATCGCATCCTTTTTTAGCAACCTTTCCATCGGCACAGTTCCTTGGGCATACGCTTTGATGAACTTTTTCTAGTACCGAGTTTGTCCCAACATTGCACTTAGTTATTTCACGTTCCTAGGGGTTCCAAATTTACAATAATAGCAATCTTCGAAGGGTCCACCATTAATCCCTGCTTACAAACAACATGGCCAAGCGAAATCCCAAAAGACATATAGAATATAACCTTCTTCAAGTTCAGTGCTATCTGAAATCTTCGACATGTATCCAGAATGAGGTGTAGACTCACAACATGGTGCTTCAGCAACCCAAACATGGTCTAGTCATCAAAATATACTTCTAGGAAATTATGAATAAATTTTTTGAATTCCTCGATGACTACCTAGGAAACGATTGCAGGTGCATTCTTCAATCCAAATGGCATAACTGTATATTGGAAGCAACCCCACTCAGTCGCGAAGGTTTTTTTGCTTCAATCCTCTCGCGTAATCTTTATTTGATGATAACCTGAAAATACATTAGTAAATGAATACGCTTCTTGTCCGCCAACATTCTCTAATACTTTGTCAGTAAATGGTGTTGGAAATAAGTCATGCACACAGGCATCATTAAGCTTCCACAAATTTACTCATATGTGAATTTCGCCCTTCTGTTTCTTCTCTTGGACCACCATTGGGCTTACCCAATCAGATTCTTCTACAATTTCAGTAATTCTAGCTTCCAACATCTTATCCAGTTCTAGGTGCACATTTTCCTTATACTTTGGACTCAATGATAAGGTCATTGCTTAATAGGCTTCACATCCGATTTCATTGTAATCTTCATAATGGCCAAATCTTCGACAATCCCTTTTAAATCTGAAATTTTTTGGGAAATAAGTCTTGGTACTCTTTCAATAGCTCTGCTACCTTATCAGCCATATCTTAATCCAAATAATCTCCTATCTTCACTAGCTTGGGTTCTTCTTCAGACCCAATGTTTACCTGTCGGGTTTTGAGAGGCTCTGATATATCTGGGTTCGCAACCTTTGGTCTCTCATATTCATGTTTTCTTTTAGTTTCAGGGATGGTAATATTCCTTGGATCATCCTCTTCTTCAACAGTTACATTATAGCATTATATTGCATGGCGCAACTGTGTGACTCAGTCCAGCTGAGTCCATTCTACTGGTTCCTTCGACGTTCTGAATATAGCTACTTTTCTTTCTTGCAGCACTTCATCAATACTCTCAAAGCCATCCTCAAAGCTGAAATTTAATTGAAAAATTTCTCTTAAAAATTGCGATGGTGAAGCTCTGTTTCCAATACCAGTTCATTGGGATTGTATCTAGCATATGATAGAATATATGAACCCATTCTAGTTGTGGTTTTGTTCCCTAGGCCTTAGTAAATCATGCTAAATGATCTTGCAGATCATCCTTCCCACTGCATTTTATGTCATCCTAGTCTTATCATAGAGAAACCTTAACTTCATCATTCTTCACTATTCTCTCCATCCAACAAAGCTCTCCTTGTGAGTACCCCACTAGCGGGTGGTCATAGTGCACAGCTCCAATTCGAGTGCCTAGAATTGATGCTTTTCCGGTACTTCTCGTTCAAATTCATCCAAAATAAATTCCACATTAGTGAACCCATCATAATGCGGAAAGATTCTTACCTCATTCAAAACACACCTTAGAGACTTGGTCATCATATTGCAACGGAGCGTAGAGACTTCATGCAACCTATTTTTCCAATTCTCAAGCTCTTCATATCAATCTGAGGCATAGGAGCTATCCCTGTCCCACATGATTCGTCCCTCTACTATAGGATTGATGCAATCCTCATCTCCCATTGTTATCTTGTATATATGATCGAGATCATCATCACTTTCTACATAGCCATGCACAGGTTCAGTGTTATGCGCTCCCTCCGCAGGGTCTAATGGCACTATTACCCTAACTGACTTCTTCTCAAAGGGCATTTTTCAATTTTTCAAATTGATTACCCCATTCACATCAATATCCCAGTCGATTCCTAGTAGCACAGGTTATGGGTTACTATCATCCACTATCTCAATGACCTCGAAGTCATCTAACGCACTCGCACCCTCGACGTCCATTGTGACACCATATAAGTGCCCCATTGCGATAATCTTATGCTGATTTTCCATACACAAATGAATAGGAGACCATTGCAGTATAGGTCTCCCCATCCTCTCCCATGTTTTCTTATGAAAGACATTTGCATTAGACCCTAAATCCAAGATGATCTGGTCCATTTCATATTCACCTATCTACGCGGTTAGCCTCATCTCGTGCCCCATTTGTGCCTTATGCCTACCAATATTTATAACTATGTGCTACTTCGTATGAGTCCTTTCCTTATTGGCACACTTGTTTATTAATTCTTGAAATCCTTCAACTGCTTTCTAATTACACATAAGGTTCCTACAAGTCTTTAGAAAAGGTAACTAGTATTGAAAGGTCTACTTCTTGAGTTGCATTAGTCTCAAGCATTTTTTCCTAACTTCTGGAGGTGGAGGCCTCAGTGAAGTTTTTATTTGCTTCAAAGAATGTTTCTTTAGTGCAATTCAAATCAAAGTCAACTTCCTTATCGGTATCCTTGTGTACCCATCCGTCTTCCTCAGGCTTCATATCTTTATCTATGCTAGTTATTATACCACTTCTTAACACAATGTTTATATTCAGATCCTCCTCATCGAGCTTATCCCTCATCATCTGAATGTTCTACGTAGGCTACTCAAGTTGCGACTTCTTCTCTTCCATGTTTTCCATATGGACTAGAAATTCTTCTATGACATGATTAAAATGTAGACAATATTGATAAGAGGGATGCGTGGGATTTGTAAAATCGTGCATGAAGGGCCTTTCTTCACCACAATTATAGAAAATTACCTTCCCATGCCCTCGCCCTGGTCCAAAGCCTCTTCCTTGTCCTCGGCCTTGGAATCCCCCATGTGTTCCTCCTATGCCTTGATCCTGAGGATGGATTTATGCCTGCATTCTATAGGTAGGGCTTATATCCACCATCAACTCATAACTTCTACAATGGCACTCATCATGGCCAACAGACTTATAGAAATTCAAAAATAGTTATTGAGGGGTCTGTACAAACTTCTGAATAGGTGGAAGTTATATGTAGCATGTTTCCACGTGACTTGAAAAGTAGCACACCATAGTGTAGCTCCTATGTTCATCCCAATATTAGTCTCTGGTTTTAGGGGTACGGGTCGCCCCCATATAATATAATATTTAAATACTAAGAAATGATAATATCATGTCCATGTCTTTTACTTTTTAGATACCATATCTCAGTGTGCATCTCCATCTTCCCTTCCCTTCCTTTCTTCAATCTCTGCAACTCCAAGTGCAGGATCTCCAGCTGCAAATGAATCTGTTGCACCCCAAGGTTTGTATCTACAATAAGTGATGGGTGTAGCATCATCGTGATCTCCAAGGATTCTGCGTGTGTTGCTATCTTCTGTCGTGACGTAGGTATTCTTAAATGGGGAAAAAGAAATGTTATAAAACAAGTCGTGATGTTGAGTATATGAGATTCTCATATTAGCCTCCCTAATATGGAATTTCAACTTCTGATCAAAGTCCCAAGGCATCTCCTCAACTCTTGTTCAGATCTCCTTAAATTCAATTATTGACTGCACCTCTAACTTAGGCCTATTGAACTCCTTGTTTAAATCTAGTTGGGCATCTTCCAATGATGTGTTGTGGTTATCATTGCAATACTTTATATACCAAGATAATGCACAGTCCTGCAAGGCAGTGACCAATTGTGATTTCTTAATATTTTCATCATTAACCTGCTGCATTGTCCACATAGATCATGCGACAAACCAAATTTGTTTTAGATCTTCATCACTCGTTCCTATAAAAATTGACATCCTTATCGTGTTTGCCATGTTGAATAGTGTAAGTGGAGGTGGAGGAGGTGAAGACGTAGGTTTATTACGTGGAGGTGGAGGCAAAGGTGGAGTGGATGGAGGATATACCCTTGGAATACCCTAAGTTATTAACTGAATGACACTTCGTGCGTAGTCAGTACTACCCTTTCATTGTTACTTGAAGGGGGTTCAATGAGCAGACTATATTCTAGGCTAGATCCTTCATTTCTTCTAAAGTGTCTCCCACTTCCCTTAGACCCAAACATCAAGGTAACTGCATAAACCTATTTTCACATAACAACATTTTAATCCAATTCTTTAGTGAGTTGAAATACTTACCTCGTAGTCCTTTAAAATCCTTCGTTGTACTTCGCTATAGATGATATTCCTCTCAGTCACGAAATAAGTTATAAAACTTCCCAATGTGTGGTCAACCGAGTGATCCACCACTCACGTGATATTGCTTCTTGATGCTTCTAGACGTCACGCCAGTTCAGGAATCCACACTATAGGTCCTTCAAGCCTCCACGTCCCTTGACTATCAGATAATTGAGATAACCACTCATATAGTTCTTAAGGGAAGATATAGAAGAACGCATTCATGTCATCTGTGTACAAGAATCTATGCAACCACTCCTCCTTGGATAATTTAGGTCTCTTGTTCTCCTAAGCCATGAACACGTGCTATTTTTTATAAATCCACTTATCAAGCTATTTCTTCATCGGAAACCATTTATAGCACATCTCTTAGATAAATCTTGGTCCTAGCAATGGAACCATTTGTTGGCTTAAGGGGGCGTGACCCAGGTTCAAAGTTGTTCACGCCAACTAGAAAAACCCTAATTGTTGGCCCTTTCGGCAACAAGCCACGTAGCGAAGGCTTCATTCTCACCCAAATCAGTATTGGGAGATGCTAGAACTAGGTTTCTGCATCCAGGGATATGTGATAAATGGTTCTCAGGCTCTAGTTCATATTAGCCTTTGCGCAACTTAGTAGTCATCTAGGGCTCTTCATTATAACTAATTTAAATGGCTTCTAGACCTTCATGAAGGTCCACGATAATTCTTTGCAGACATTAAACAGGTGACTTACCTACTTTCCCACATCAATAAACAACTTATTGAAGGCTCGAAAATCGTTGCCTCAACAAGTGGGATAACCACCCGGTCTGAACCTTGGGAAAACTCCTTTTCCATTTTGAATAATGGCTTCGACTAGGGATGACAGGACCAGTTTCCCAATCTATTTTTATGCTTGTGCTAACGGGATGATGTTTTGAGATTTTTGGAGTAGTACTTAGCCTCAAACTAATCTAATTTAACTAATAATCATGTGCAGTTTGTCCTAATCAAAAATATTTATCTAACTGTAACTATCTCTACAGTAACATGATATAGGTGATCTAAAATGATGTCTGAAAGCAATTGATAATAAAAATCATTCAATTATGATAAGAAATGAATCTGTTTCATAATGATCGTTTCGTATAAAAAGTTAGCCAAAACGATATGAGAGATATATCACATAAAAATCATTCATATATTTAGCATAAACTATAAATCATCATCATAAAATAGTGCAATAGTGGCAATAAAAAATTCAAACTTTCATACATAAATAACTTGAAGATAATGTATTTCTTGACGCATAAGCAAAAATAATTAAGAGATAAAATACCATTTATAATACGTTCTACTCATGTGCTCCAACAATATTGATCTACTTTCAAATCATCGAACATCATCTAAGAGTACAAAAGTGCAATTTCAGTAGAAAATTTCAAATTCAAGTAGAAAATAAATCCTATTCCATTAATTTCACCAGAACTTCCAAAGGGACAAAAGTGCATGTTTTGAAGAATGTTTCTGATAAAATTTCTAGACCCCTCTCTAAATGCATGAGAGGGGTTTGAATACTAACTTATGAAACTAAAAATATATTATTACAAAAAAAGTTGAGGAGGTTTAAATGATCTGCCTCAATTTAAACAAAATAAAACAAAAATAGAGATGTGCATAATGACTAATCATGCATTCGATCTTTCAGATCAAAAATATATAGCATGGTCTTAAGGAATGTAGGTTGGCCGACTTTGGCTTTCAGTTTTCCTATAAACATGACATTGATGAGCACCGGCACCATTTTCTTGGTAGAAACAATTAGGCATCTCAGGGTCATCCACTGGCTGTGCGGTTCTACCAGATATTGCCAATATGCCTCCCAGTTTAACTTGGTCACTTGCCTAATTTCTTCTGCTCTTTCTTCTGTTGCATGTTTCCACTGTAATTCAAGTTGTTTTGCATTCGGAAGGAAACCAGGGGTGGTCTCTGCCACAAGATTAGCACTATGAAAATTTTCATTTACACTTTCAATGACGTTGTTTTCTGCTACTACCGCATGCTTTGTTCACTATTCTGCCTCTTTGAGCCGAGAATCCCAACTTTCAAATAAGATATCCTTATGTGATTCATCTAGTTGGGCATGTTGGATCTTCTCCCATTTTCAAAATTTTGCCAAGTTATGAAATATGAAATCATTTTAATAATTTCATCATATTCAAGTCACATTTCCACAACTTTGCTTGTTAATTTGTCGCTTGTTTCACAGTGAGAGTTCCACTGCGATATTTTTTGGCATAGCAATTCCCTTTGGTGTGTGAACTGGGAGTTGAGGCCGAGTGCTTCGGTGACAAACTAATCAACCTATGGGTCATCCTTATGTAGGTCTATTATGCTCTATATCTATGCCTCCTTATCTTCTGAGCTACTTTGATGTTCTCTTTGCATTTGTTGGAACTCCTATTATAGCTTAGCCAATTGTATTTCGGCTTGTTGGTTAGTTTTGGCTTATTGTAATTGTTGTTCGAGTGACAAAATTTTGTCTTCTTTTTCTTTAAGAAACAGTTGTACCTCTGTTTCTTTGTCAATGGTTGTCACAGCGTATGCACCTGCGAACTCCAAGAGCCTGGTGAGGTTGCTCGATGGGTCGGTGGATGAGTATTTTGAGAGGAAATCCATCGGCTCATTGTCTGGAGTGGTAGCAATTGCGGGTTCCAATTTTATTTTCTTTCTCTATCTCTTAAAAATGGCCTCGTGTCATGGGCTATAAAATACATCAAGAGGGGGAGTTTCTTCTATTCTTAAAACAATCTTAGAGGTGGGGGTAATAGGAATATGTTCTATTTCTTGAGTATTCACATTTCCCCCTGTTATAATTTCCGGAGTTGTTTCCTAATGTGTCATTTGCGTCTCTGGTGTTTGTTCCTCTATGCTGATTTTTTTGTTGAAATTATCCCACTCCTCTTCAAAATTAATCTCTCAAAGCATTTTCAACTATATAGAGGGAGTATGGGTTTCAGTCTGCTTGATGGTCGAAGTCTGTTCATCTGTCTTTCTTGCAGATTGGGTTGTATCCTGGATTGACTCCCTGCTCCTTCTTTTCCTATTTTCTGATGACTTCTCGTATCCCTTGGCAGATTTCTCTCGTGATTCCTTTCCAAAATTAGTTTTATATTTTTCCTTAGAGTCACCATCTATACTTACACTGGGAGTGGGCTCCCTTATTGGTTCAATTAACAATTGGTCCAATGGGACCTTTGATAATCTCTTTTCTTTGTAGCTATAAAATGCTTCAAGACCCTCTTGATAAAAAAATATTTGTCATATGTTTCAATTCTTCGAAGGTATTCTTCTGTAAGAAAACATCATCAAATGGGTCCTTCTCATTGCTGAATATATTTATTTCGACCATAGTGGTAAAATCCTTGACAATACTGAATGGGTCGTATTGTCTTCCAGGGAACTTAGGTAATCATAGAGACAACATATTATCTACTTCCATGAATGCATGTCCAAGGTCATGTAATGAAAACACTCCACATGACACAACAAATTGAGGCCAAATGGATTTCTTTGACTCCTTCAATGTTTTGCTCGTCCCTCCTTCACTACATGTCTGATAGGGTATCTCTCTCGCCATTAATTTATTTGGGGCATAGAAAGGGAGAGCATGGGGAGAGACGATGCTGCCAATACTCTGATATATGTAAATGTATCTTCCCCGAACCATCGAGCTACTGGGAGGATGTCTATCTTGGCTTCTTGGGAGAATCTTAGGGCATCTAGGTTATAAATTCATTTGTGGATAGGAAGCATAACCTCGTGACAAATATTGAAAAAATGTGGTTCAAAATTGGATTCCCACATGTCTTTGTGGTGGATCTGAATAGGAAGTGGATCTTGAATAGTCCACTTCCATCCCATAAGAGGGAATTTAGAACCAAAACAAATAGCGTCCATTATATAAGAACTCATGAAAAATGGAGGGTAAGCCCTCGAAGCAATACTTATTTTCCTTCTATACACTATAATTGCTTTAGCTAAATTATTAGACAGGATTTGTGCCCAATATGTTTTTGTTGCATTAGTGGCTGCATCTATTAAGGGCAACAATTCTGAGGATAATTTTTTACTATCGATTTTGCCAAATAGTCTACATAGCATAGCCGCAGCAAAATAGAAAGGGGAACAAACAGATGTGGTGGCGTACACACCGTTTTTGTCTTTCTTCATTCTTTCATCACTATTTGACCAATTCTTTGTGCAGTCTGTCGGGTCCTCAATTTATTTGACAAATTTCTCAATAAATTGCCTGTTGTAGGTAACCTTTGTCTCTGATAGGTGGTACATAAGCCTTAGGTTATCTGGAGTGAAAGATCTTATAACATCATGGCCTCCTGTTTTGAATTCTCTGTTAGAAATATTAGCGTCATCAATGATCCACTTAACCATGTCGGTATAGGGGATTATTTTTGGTCGTGTAGATATTTGGTGCAGAAATGATCACGCAAGCTTAGTTATGGAAGCATCAGAGGAATTGCACCCATCAACTGTAATCGTTGTCTCAAGAATCCTTGGTTTTATTCCTCTGGTAACTGATACATAGCCTCCCATGTAGACGTCCCTGATTCCTTATTACTTGTAGTATTCGTGAACAGAGGAGTCATTTCTGACTTCTCAGAGGTGATTGCTTTCTCTTTCTTCACCATTGCTTTTGGCATCCTTTTTTATGTGTTTTTCCTGAAAGTTTCAAGAGGAATAGTTTTTCGGATAAAAATGATACTAAACGTAACAATGAATCGATGAAGAAAACTAGTAAAGGTGATAAAGGTGTTTTATTTGAAATCACGTAAGAAGATATAAAATCATGCTAAATGACCTTTCACACACAAATGCAATTAATTCTTCATAAATTCCCACTAATGATCCATTATCTTTTAACTTGAATGTCCATAAATATTCACATCATAAATCGGAAAACAATCTCCTAGGGTGGTGAGCCTTTAAACTACGATAATAGCGATTTTGCAGTTTGCAAAGCAATATCACAGATCGCTATATCACATAATTCGTTTTTGTTTAACTTATCATTTTTTTAGTTTGTGCAAAATGTGAGATGTGAGAAACAAGCATCATCACTTTTTGGGCTTCTTTTTAACGAATAATGGACCTCCACATGTGTTTGTGGAAATATTAAGAGGTGGTTTTAGGTTGAGATCACATTTCGCAATATCAACATATAATAGGTTGAGGCTTGTGTTGTATGACGAAAATGCGATGTGAGAAGGCTGTTATACCATCGCAATTTCGCAGATTGCAATCCTTTGGGGTAACCTCTTAAGAGAATTTTTTTTATAAACAATGATGTTGCGATGCGAGACTTTAGCTTTTTAAAGAATTTTTAAGGACTTTCTAACATTATGACCATTTTCGAATATAGATTTTCTTTTTTTATTGTTTCATCGTAGATTGTGGTGGGTTAGAAAGGTATCATTTGTGATGCATTTCATGCTAAATATGAAAAAGTAGCATTTTAATGGTTTTATAAGTTTTGTCTGAGATCTTGATTTATTCTAAAAATAAAAGAAATACCTACATGCTAGGATTCATGTTTTGGGTATATATATATTTTTGCAAGGGTCCCCATTTATTAAAGTAATATTTTACTACTAACGTTAATAAATGGGGGGTTGTTAACAAGCACAATAATTGGTTATTCACTTGGAAGAACTAGTTATCTCTGAGAGTTTTTTGAAATTTCTAGAACTTATAAAATAAAAATAGTTTTGAAAATAAAACTAAATTTCATGGAATGCAAGGTAGGTAGTACTGGTCGTTAATCAATAAACAACATTTTCTCTAACTATCTTTATTTTCATTTCCCTTTTCTCATGGGTAGTTATTTTACCTACATCATTCATTACTTGGTTATAAAGATAAAAGCAAAATAATATCGTTAGATTAGTTTTGGTATACTCATTTGTCGTAGGTAGATCCTCTGCTACTAGCAAACATTCATAGCCTCGACAGTGTTACCTGTTACCCAACAATGATTCAGTATCCCACTTAAGTAAGAATGCAATTTTAAAGATAAATTGTTTTGTATACTTGATGCTTTTTTTATTTTATCGAAGCAATTCATTCTTCTTTTATTTCTTAAAGGACAATGTCTTGGTTTGGTGGCCAAAATTGGCAATGCCATTCACTTGATTTGTAACTAAACTGAACAAGCTGGCTCTTGATGAAACCCCTTGTCTTTTGATTGATCAATCTCAAGCCATTACCTTGTTTTGATATTCAGTATTGGTAATGTGAGTTAGTTATAATCTTATGATCATGGTAAGTCGGCTCTTGATGAGACCTCTTATCCTTTAAGTTTAAAGTATATATTTTAATTACACTCTAAAATTGAAAGCTACTCAAGTGGGGGGAATCATTGGCTCCTTAAGAGTTTCTAGACGACAATCGTAGCATTTAAAGATGGTTTTCCACAGAGAAAATTTGCTTTGTTAGTGATACTTTCCCTAACCAATGTAAAGAAAATTTCTTTTTGAAGCTAAGTTTTATAAAAAATCGGATAATTTAGTAGAAAAACAAGCAGTTTTGGAGTTGTAGCACTCAACTATTTATTTCATAAATGAAGATTAATTTTCATAACCATTTCCACTTATACAAGCGAAAAACAAAATTAAAAAGAGAAACTATCCTTCAGTAAAACCAGATGTAAATCTTTTCAACTTGTATTATTATCTCAAAAGAAAGTTTACTAAAGAGTATACTATATAGTGATCAGAAGAGATCATCTTCTATGGAAAATATTTCTTTAGGACCTGCCCATTAATAGGTAGAGGTTCTCTCTTACCTGCTAAATCTTGTAACAAAAAAGTTGATGGGCCTATTAGCTCGACAACCTGGAATGGGCCAAGCCACATTCGTTGGAACTTAGTATGCTTGCCTTTCTCTTCCTGGGATTTACCCCATTTTAACACTAAGTCTCCGAGTTGGAAATTTTTTGAAAATAAAGAATTTGAATCAAAGGATTCTTTGACTAACTACTGATGATGTGCATGGGTAATTCTAGCCTTTTCTCGTTCCTCTTCAAGTTTAAGGATTTGCAATTGTCTGAGTTGCATAGACGAGGGAGGAGTTTCTTCGATGAATTCAACTAAGGCAAACGAGGGATTAGCTATGTTTGTTGGTAAGACAACTTATTTCCCATAAACTAGATTAAAAGGAGAAGTATCGATGGAGGTTTTTTGAGTTATTCGATCTTCCCATAGAGCAAACACTAAATATTTATGCCAGATCTTTTGACTTTGATCAACAATTCGTTTAATAATCCTAATAAGGTTCTTATTTGTGGATTCTTCTAACCCATTTCCTTGTGGATAATAATTAGTAGAATATTAAATTTTAAAGCCTCTATTAAGAGAAAACTCTCTCATAGCATTTCCTGAAAGGTAA
This sequence comes from Pinus taeda, assembly GCA_000404065.3. NCBI lineage: Eukaryota > Viridiplantae > Streptophyta > Pinopsida > Pinales > Pinaceae > Pinus > Pinus taeda. Next base: position 67,621 of record APFE030288015.1, on the reverse strand, counting down.
GATGCATTATCTAACATTAAGGCAGAAGGTATACCAAACCTAGTGATGATAAATTGATCTATAAATTCAATAATGTTCTCAGAGTTGGCTACCTTGAGTGGAATTTCTTCAATCCATTTGGTGAAGTAACCAGTGGTTGTAAGGATATATTTATGTTGCTTAGAAGAATGAGTAACGATCTCACCTATAATGTCCAATCCCCACTATTCAAATGGTTGATCAATGTTGACTGGTTGTAACGGTAATGTTGGTTTCTTCTGTCTTCCTGCAGCTGTCTGACATATCTTACATTTCCTTACATAATTGTGTGCATATTTGAATAGGGTTGGTTAGTAATAGCCCGCACGTAGGATTTTATGTGTTGTAGCATCTCCTGCAAAGTGTCCACCATCCAGTCCATCGTGAAGTTCCTGCAATACTTTCTCTGCTTCAGATTTCTTGATACATCTATGAAAAGTAGGATGATAATTCATTCTAAACAACACATTGTTGACAATTTGATATTGTTTATATTTCAACCTCAAGGCTCTTTTATTTGTGTAATTCAAATGTGGAGGTGCATATCCATTTTTTAAATAGAATATTATATCAGCATATGTTGATTCAGTGTCATTAAGGCTTACCTCATAGATTTGTACCTTGACACCTGAATGCTGTGATTCTGACATATTTGACACTCCTACCAACGTCTTGCAAAAACCTTTTCCTTTCAAAATGTTTGCTGGTTTGATTTCAATGTCATATTCTTCCAGAGCCATAAGCCAATTTTCTCTTTTTTCACTCACATCTTTTTGTACTAGAAGATTTCTTATTGTTGGGAATGGTACTATCACCTTGGTGTGGGTTTTGAGATGAAAAGGTCTGAAGTGTTTTATTGATTTGAAAACAACGTAAGATTGTTTTTCAACATTTGAGTAATTCAATTCAGCTCCCTGTAAATTACAGCTAAAGAAAGAATCAGGGCTTCAGCTTGGTCTTCATTTTCTTGTGTCAAAATGGTTGCATATGATTTCTCGGAAGCGAAAGTATACAAATTGGAATTATTGGAAAAATTTGGTGTTGCTAAAGATGGGGTTTTAATGATTTCTTGTTTTATCAAGTTAAAAGACTCATGTCCCAACTGATGCCATTTAAATAGAGAATTTTTCTTTATCATGGCTTGAAGGGGTAATACAATTCTTGAAAAGTCAGGGACAAATCCTTTCACAACATTTATTTGACTAAGGAAAGATTGCATCGATTTTTTGTTATGGGGTAAAGGTATTTCAGGAATTTCTTTAATCCTGTCTGGGTCAATATGAATCCCTATTTTGGACACAATAAGTCCAAGGAGTTTTCCTTCACTTCACACGAAAAAAGACTTCTTGGGGTTAAGGGAAATCCCATAGTTTTGACAACGTTCAAAGATTTGTTTTAGATCTCTCATATGATTCCTACATTTTCTGGAATATACGGTTATATCATCTAAGTAGATTACCACTAACCTGTTTACTAAACGGTTATGAAACCAGCTCAAGAAAAGATAGAAAAGATAGATCAACGCCTTATAGTTCAGCCTCTTTGAGGGGGAAACCTCCTTTACATTAAATAAATGAACAATTCTTGAATGATTCAAATGACAAAACCTCCTTTCTATATCTAGGAGTCTAAGGAGTCACAATATAATATAGTTGACCTAACAATAATAATATAAAGCCACAAAAATAACAATAGAGGGATTCTATGGGGCTCAACAATAACAATATGGGGGCAATAGGGGCACAACAATATTAATAATGGGTATAACTACAACAGTAATGGGGTAATCACTAGTATTATAGGGACCCAACATGCCCCTCTCCTTCAAAAAAGTGTTGTCCTCAATGCTTGAGTAGTTCTGGATATTTCTGCATAAAATTCTCTTCCTCCCGTGTGGAATCTTCAACGGATAAGTTCTTCCACTTGATAAGATACTCTGAAATTGAACGATTTCGTAGCTGTCGAGTTCTTGTTTCTGTGAC